>JBAHVR010000295.1:0-307500 GCA_036898135.1 Oncomelania hupensis
TAAGCATGATCACGTAAAAATTATAATTATGAAGTGAAAATTGTAATTATTATGTGATCATTAAAAATTTTCGGTTTTGGCGCATTTCCAGGATTGTTAGAGCCGAAACTGTAAATTAAACAGAAAAACGTGAAGATATTTGTAATTTTTCAATAATAATTGTAATTATTCCTTGATATTTGTACTTATTCCACGATTCTAGTAATTATTCTATGATATTTGTGTAGAGAACTTGAATTTTCCGGTTTTTAATAAATATGTATATTTTTTGAATGTGAGTTATTTTTTGAATATCTTAGGTTATTATTATCATTGGCTAAAATTGTTGAACCAATGGAATAATGAATAGTTGGCAGGAAATGATATAGTAGTCACTCTAGTGTTGTATTCCAATGTGTGAGGATATGTAGTGTCAGTGTGTTAGGCCAGGAAAAAAAAAGATTAAGAAAGAAAAAAAAGAAAAGATCGTTTTGAATTGTGAAGAGGTAGAAAGCCCTGAGAACTTATCAGGTTGTGTAGGTTCGGTGGGACTTTCTCTCTGAATGTAGATGTATATTGTGCTGTAAAGATTACAGGTATTTATTATGTTTTCATGATTGTGAAATGTTGGAGAGGTATATTTTTTGCCTTGGATTTATTGTGTTGAGAGGTGGTAAGCTGTTGTCCACTAAGATGGAATATAATTTTCATTGATGTAATAATATTGTTAATTACATGGGGCTATAATTATAGAGCAGTAGATAACAGTAATATGACTGGAAGGTGTGAGCATGTTTGATAGTAATCGTCATTCATGAAATAATTATATGTGGGATATGGATAACATTGTGGAAGAAGGAAAGAAATTATCACATACGGAATGGAATTGGAAAAGTAAAAAAACTAAGGGAGGTGAGCAAGGATGAAACAAGAAGAATAGTATGATTATGAAAGCCAGAGCATTGACATATATATATCTATATATATAAATTGCTTAGCCGGAAGTCCTTCTTCGACACTACTGTAAAGTTTGTCCGGTATGGACGCTGATCTGGGCAAGTGCTGGGTGCTGGGTTTCGGCCTGTTGTGCGCTCAAAACCTGCGAAATCGTTATAGCCGACATTTCCTTACCGAACGTTTAACCGTTTCTGAGATAAATAAATAAACAAAATGTCCACAAACTGCAATAGCCTCATTCCGCGCGCGGTTTCCATTCAACCCGTGTCAAGAACTTGCCGTTCCGTAATACCGCAAATTTTGTTTTTTTTCCATTCAAAACACTTTTGCACTCATGTCACCAATCTTACAAAATTTTGTGTTTAACTAATTAAATTTGATTAATTAAAAATCGAATCGAGGTTTCAGCATGTTTTATCAAATAGACCAAAAAATTGATGGTCTTTGCATGAAAGCTTGGTAGCTCAGTTGGTAAGACTGTTGCCTGCCGTGCAGGGGACCCGAGTTCAAATCTCCGGTGGGCCATATTTTTTTTTTTAATGGTTTTTTTTTTTACACTACAATATGGATATTTTTCTTTTTAATTTAGGCTTTTTGCCTTTAACTTATTTATTATTATTATTATTATTATTATTATTATTATTATTATTATTATTATTATTATTATTATTATTATTATAATATCTTACATCAAATTTTATTTTAAAACCTTGGTGTTTTTTATGATTTCTATTTGTATTATTCTATATTCAATATTATTATTATTATTATTATTATTATTATTATTATTATTATTATTATTATTATTATTATTATTATTACCAAGGATCGGGATGGGGTGGTACGTGTAGGTAAAAGGGGGTTACGGGTAGGTTTAAAGGGGCATGGGTAGGCATAACGGGGATACGGGTATATATAAGGGGGTATGGTGATGGTCGATTCCTTTCATCCATACCTGCGAAACGATCAACGGGAAGTATCAAGGAGGGTACAGGTAGGTTACAAGGGGGGTACGGAAGGTATCAAGGGGGTATGGGGAGGTATCAAGTGGGTTCGGGGAGGTATCAAGGGGGTATGGTGAGTCATCATGGGGGTGGGACGGGGAGATATCAGGAGGGGGGGGTATGGTGAGGTATCAAGGGGGATATAGGGAGGTATCAAGGGGGATATGGGGAGGTATCATCGTCCAAATGAAACTCGCAGACAACAGTTGTCTCTGTCTACATTTTAAACAGCAACCTGTGTACCCTGGCTTGCCAGGGTACAAAAACCACTAGTATATATATATATATATATATATATATATATATATATATATATATATATATATATATATATATATATATATATATATATAAATCGTAAGTATGACTTAGGTCAACCAGCAGTCGACCTAAGACCCCCTTTTTGCAACACTTCAGACTTAAGTCGACCGAATTTCGGTCGACCTAAGGTTTTGCTGATTTACTGACTAACCATTGGGCCAACTGAATTGTTTCCATGCGCATTCGATAACCCAGAGGCAGACGATTCTTCAGTAAAGAAATTGCTATTTGGGAATGTTCCATTTGAGAGCAATCTTCCAACAAAACATTGAGCATATAAGTGAACCCTTGAAAAAAGGTACCTTCTGTCTACCACCATAATTTGTGGAATATTTTTTAAACTGAGAGGGTTGTTTACGAAAAATTTTTATTTTCTATGTTTTTTCTTATTCTTAATACAATAAAAACAACGAGGAATGCGTGCTACTTCTGGTTTTGCGGAACACAATTTTTTTGTGAGATATATAGTCGACCCCTGAGCCATCGTGGATCTAAACGTATCTTCATATGGCACAACCTGTTTTACCGTCAAGCAGCATGCCAGGGTGATTGTAAATGGCGGATGATTCTCGCACGAGGTTAGTATTTTTGTGGATTTTGTAGTTTGATTGTGGACTTTGTATTTGATTCTTTTGAGTTCAGATTAATATGTAGCTTTCTAAAATCAATCGAAAGCATTGTGGAATGTGTCAGTAGTGTTCGAACGGTAAAAGAAGGATTACAAAGTTTCAATCGAACCTATCAATTGCATTTTTTCTGATTCTTCTTCAGAATTAGCTAACCCTGCTTAGTCACAAATTATCCTTATTTCGTTACTCGGTTTATATGGATATAGACTTCATCTGTGTTATCTGTATGACTGTGGGCTAATGTTTTCAAATGAATTTCACACTGAATAATTCTGAAAATAGCCTACTCTAATTTTATCACAGGCTGTGAAGTCCGTAGGCCTTGCCTCAATTACATTCCGACAGCTACAGATTTCCAGATAAAATCACAGGCTGTGAAGTCCGTAGGCCTTGCCTCAATTACATACTAGGCAAGGCCTACGGACTTCACAGCCTGTGATTTTATCTGGAAATCTGTAGCTGTCGGAATAAAAAGTAGATCTAGGCCTTAACCACACACAAAAAGGGGGGGGGGTGTGTTTCGAGGCAAAAATACTTTATTACTTCAATATACAAATCAAATGGAAACATTAGCCCACAGTCATATGATATAGACTACATAGATCAAGTTTTTAACCCAAGTAGCCTACATGTAGGCCTATTTGAGTACACCTAGATTAGTAGAAGGTTACGGACGTTGTGTACTATGCATGTGCAATGTGTACTAAGTCGTTGTGTAGGCCTTCTAAATTTCGGCGATGTGAACACTACTAGATCGGACGATGTGTAAAAGCTTTTGCTGGGTACCTTCACACTGTGGATTGGTGTATAATGACATAGTTGACAGAAAAGCTAAGCAAGGAGCCCTAAATGTTAATGCAAAATACCTTGATATATTTCCATCATCCAAGGAATTGCAAAACCAAATTGAAAGGAATATGACACAATCCTTTAATACTAAGGCAATGTTCAATACCGCAGTGATTTACAAAACTTCAAGAGTAATTTATTCTATGTCATATAGAATACTACTAGATGCTGTGCGGACCAAATATTGTAGAAATATTGAATGTGTGTGTAACCAGCCCTTCTCACAAACATATTCTTTTTGATTGCAATGTTATTACCCCCTTGTTTATTCCAGTCATAGACAGGAAAACAAGTCTAGCAGACTTTGATTTAGATTTATGCTCTGTCGTGGCAAAAATCTTAATTGATACACCAGTAGCTAGATTTGTTTAAATGTCTCCCCCCCCCCCCCTTTTTTTTTTTTTGTCTTATCATCTTTGGTGAACAAGACATTAATAAACCAACCAACGATGTGTACTAAGACGTTGTGTACTTTTTGGTTGTTTTGTGTGTGGGTGTGTGTGTCTGTGTGTGATGTTTTCATTCTATTTCTAGACTATCAACGAACAAGATTTATTTTATGACGGCATAAATAATCAAATAAAAAAAATAGAATCTAGGACGCAGAAGTTACCGCATGATTGATCTTGACACCACTTTATTTTTATTAAATTATTATTATTATTATTATTATTATTATTATTATTGTTATTATTATTATTAATTATTATTATTATTATTATTATTATTATTATTATTATTATTATTATTATTATTATTATTATTATTATTATTATTATTAATATTTAAAAATACTTACAAGAGAAGCTGTTCTGACCATTATGTTTTGTAAACGGGGGTTCGATAAATTAGAGTAGGAGCCTCGGCGTCCCCTGCGTGGGTTGCCTGAATGAACATTGAGGTTTAACGTCCACACCCACCATTGGTTATATGGCAGATTGGGATAACCATCCCAGGAAAACAAGGGTAGGGACCTGAATCAGAACTGAACCACCAGAGCAATCATACTGCTAAATTGGATAGTGAAAATGGCCACATTTTATATCGCCCACCACGGGATTCGAACCTGGGTCATATCGGTGTGCCAGGCAAACGCTCTACCACTTGAGCTACGGCGGTGGGGGGTTGCCTTTATTTGTAAAGTGTTCTGGGCTGATAATTTGCTTTGAGTGTTATCATGTTGGTTACTTTCTTAGATCCTGCATGCATATGAGGAGTTTAGTCCTGATATGATACCACCTTTGTAGAACTTTTAAAGAACATTTAACAAGGCAGGAATAAATTTTATGGAAATGGAGATGTTTTTTTGTTTGGGGGTTATGGGAAAGTTTTCTTCTTTGCAGAATTCTCTTGTCTTTCTCCCTTAGTTATGATAGGAGGCTAGTACAAGGCTATTACAGCATGGTTATAGTAAAAATAATATCAAAATTGACTTTTTCTCTTGCACCTCCTATCTTTTGCAATAGATTCTCATTATATTTTAATTCCTCAGAGGACCCCTTGGGGTCATGAGCAATCTTGCCACTGTAGATTGTTCTAACCTATAAAGGGAAAAGTAAAAAGCCCCAGTTGAAAACCTGTCTTGACTTTGTAGGCAAGACCGATTCACTGCGGCAACAGTACCCCCGTTGGAGTGCCGGGGGTTTTAGTATAAATAGTATCCCCACTTTCTGGAAATTTAGTGCTTTAAATTCCCACTGTCGCTGTCTTCCTCATTTGCTCTTTCCCATTCCTGATCTGTCCTATCACTCTGCTATACTATCTTCTTCTTCGCTAGATCAATGACCTACCTTTTTTCTTGAAAACTCTTCTTGGACAAGACTCCTTGTTTGTGTATGAGGTCTGTTGGATCAGCTTGGGAGTGTTGGACGCTTTCTGCCGGGTGGTCACTAGGGCTTCCTATGATGTTATTATTTAGCACTATAGGCATTTTATATGTATGTGTTTTGTTGATGATTTATAATGATGTTTGTATTCTATTTTGTTTTTGTAACCGGGGGTTTGAGTAGTTGGGGTAAAGCCTCAGCCGTCCCCTGCGTGGGATGTCTTTATTGTAAAGTGACTGGCCGGTGGAGGGCATTCAATTTTCCCACTAGGGTTGTTTCAGCAGATCTTTTATGTGGATCGGGGGTTGTCCGGTCCTGATTTGGCTCGGAAGAGTCTGCTGGACCTAAAGCAACAATCAATCAATCAATTCCTCAGAGGTGAATCATGAATATTTGCTCTTCTTGTTCCTTGTGATATGAATTGTAATAAAAAGAAAATTAGCATGTCGTGGATAGAAATGTTCTAATTTATGTGCATAGTAAACACATTGAATGCTATTTCAGGATCCAGACTACCCTCCGGATGCACAAACTGGTAGTAGCATGTCTGAGGAATTCCCAGCTTTACGACTCCCACTCAAGGTATGTGTTTTTTTGTTTTGTTTGTGTGTGTGTGTGTGTTGTTTTAAGTGTTTGTTTACCCCCGTTGGGGTGCCGGGGGTTTCAGTATAAATAGTATCCCCACTTTCTGGAAATTTAGTGCTTTAAATTCCCACTGTCGCTGTCTTTCTCATTTGCTCTTTCTCATTCTTGCTCTTTTCTATCCATCTGCTATACTATCGTCTTCTTCGCTAGACCAGTCTCCTACCTTTTTTCTTGAAAACTCTTCCGGGACAAGACTCCTTGTTTGTGTATGAGGTCTGTTGGATCAGCTTGGGAATATTGGACGCTTTCTGCCAGGTGGTCACTAGGGCTTCCTATGATTATTATTTAGCAATGTAGGCATTTTATATGTATGTATTTTGTTGATAATTTATAATGATGTTTGTATTCTATTTCGTTTTTGTAAACGGGGGTTCAATAAGTTGGAGTGAAGCCTCAGCCGTCCACTGCGTGGGATGTCTTTATTATAAAGTGACTGGCTGGTGGAGAGCTTTCAGTTTTACCACTAGGGTTGTTTCAGCAGATCTAATGCAGATCGGGGGTTGTCCGGTCCTGATTTGGCTCGGAAGAGTCCGCTGGACTTAAAGCAATAATAATGTAATGTAAAGTGTTTGTTTTACTGTACCCATACCTCTGTGTGTGTGTGTGTGTGTTGTTTTAATTGAAAATTAGCATGTCGTGGATAGAAATGTTCTAATTTATGTGCGCCATAGTAAACACAATGAATGCTATTTCAGGATCCAGACTACCCTCCGGATGCACAAACTGGTAGTAGCATGTCTGAGGAATTCCCAGCATTACGACTCCCACTCAAGGTATGTGTTTTTTTTGTTTTGTTTATGTGTGTGTGTGTGTGTGTGTGTGTGTGTGTGTGTGTGTGTGTTGTTTTAAGTATTTGTTTTACTGTACCCAAACCTGTGTGTGTGTGTGTTGTTTTAAGTGTTTGTTTTACTGTACCCATACCTGTGCTTCTTCTTCTGGACTTGCCATTGCAATTACTTCTTTTTAATCATTGATTGACCTCATTATTGAAAAGAATAAATTTTACTTCGGATTGTGGAAATATTCTTAGTTGTCATGTTGATCATGGACACATGTATTTTCTAGGAGAGGGTGTTTGGATCTTTAATGTTTTATTTTTTGGTAGATAAGTTTGTACTGAATTATGTACAGGCAGCCAAAATTTTATTATACAGTAAGGTGAAGGTGAGGCATGTTTTATGAAAGTACTTGCAAATACAATCAAATAACAACAACAAAATAATAATATTATATAATAATTTGATAACTTGGTTAGTTCCGGAGATACTTTTTGTGTACGCTTGCGAAAAATGCTTAACTTAAAACCACAATTTTGAAGTCTAGCACAGCACAGCAGCCAGTAAGCTGCCGGTACATAACTGAATAATATACCATTTGTTTAGGGTCACTTTTAGCTCAAGATTTTGAAGGATTCTAACTCCAAAAGAATGAATATTTTTTGGTTTGTTTTCATACTTTCCAATAATTGTTTGTTGGGTCCAATGCAATTCTGTTGATATTCAGTATATTTATTATGTAAGATGGAAGTGATTATGTCTGATACTTTTGGTTTACAGGATTAATATGACCAAGCCTCCCTGTGAAGCCAACACAGAAGAGACTGCCAGAATACCAACATCCCAGACAACTTAGCCGATTCTTCCAAAACACCAAAGATCAAGCCCAATGACCAAGCCTCCTGTGATGCAGAGGTGCCAACCAGTACGGATTGACCGTATTTAATTCCGTCGAAGTGAATTAAATACGGAAATACGGTAGCTTTTATAAAAATACGGAGGAAAGGTTGCCGATCGTTTATCTTTGCCAGCGGTGCTTCTGTACCGGTTTCTGGTCTCATAATAGTACTCCTGCACTCACTGAACGTCGCTGTGTTCAACAAGCTGATTTTCATGGTGATTTTAGAGTAAAATAAGTGTGGTGTTCAACAAGCTGATTTTTATCGTGATTTTAGAGGATTGAAAATAGCCTTCTGTTTCAGAGGGAAGCCTGTCGTTACTTTATAGTGTCATAGGCTAGGTTTTTGCGAGAAAAAAAAATACTGACAAGTGTTAAAAAACACTGACAAACGGGTCCGGAAATACTGACAAGAAGATTAGGGGGTTGGCACCTCTGGATGCAAATTTTATTTTCAAATAAAATAAAAAATAAAAAGAAGTTAAGCATTTTTTATGTGTGGTTATTTTATGTGTGTAATTAAGTTTTGTTCTACCATCTCCTAAAATTACATTTCCTTTTACTCCAAATTACACTTCTCTCTTGGCATTACACTTTTTGACAAGGCCTGATGGGCAAAGCTGATTGAATGTTGTGGTTCATTGTGGTTTTACAATTTACTTATGTGTGAACAAATACTTTAATCGGAGAGTGAACAGGTGCAAAGTATGTTGTTGGTGTTGTTGTTTGTCCACTGATGTCAATATATCTGCTCCCAGACCTCTCGTACTTTCTAATTCCCTTATTTTCCCTCCCCACTGCCTCACTCCCTCTTCCTCACTCTTCTCCTGTCTTTCATTCACATACTCATAGTCAGGGGCACTACAGGCCTACGAGGCCTACAAAAAGAGAACGTGGTCTACCTATTGTGGCCCCAAAAAAATTGCATGTTGGTGATCTGATAGGTCTAAACTACTTACTGTGAAGTTTTGAATTAAAATTTCTTGCTCTTGTGTCTACAGCGGACATTTTAATGTCGCTATTTCTTAATGTTTGGATTAATAAAACTGAACCAAGGTACTACCTGTCAGTGTGACCAAACTGCATAAAAAGCAATTGTTCCATGACTAATTATCATTATTTCATGAAAAAGAGAATACAACATACACACACACACACATAAAACACTTAAATAGTATTGAAAACACTTAAATAGTATTGAAAATATATATATTTCATTTAATTACCTCCCTTGTTGTAACATGTAAAACTATTTCGCGTACCGTTAGATCAGTTTGAATGGCATATAAGCTATGCTTGTTAGTCCTGAATATTCCTGGACATTGTTTGTTCATGCCATTTAAGAAATAAAGCTGTTCATACAATGGCAATTATTTTCACATTCCCAGGTCACTCAAAATACTGATCGCTTGTGAATAGGATTCAACTGTATTGCTACTAAATGATGCATCTTCACCCGAAGCCTTCTAAGTTTACATACACTTCATAACTGTTCCACACACTTGTACTAGTCTTTGTAGTAACTTGTTGTACTAGTCTTTGTAGTAATAGGTAAGTGAGTTAGACATATATTACTTAAGAAACAATTCCATTCAACCAGTGTCAAAGAGTGCTTTTGCAGACTGAAGAATTACCACCACAGGTCTGGCCGTGAAGTGTTCATTAATCATCTGACAGCAGTCAGATTCATCACTGTCAGATTCATCTGGCTCACTGTTTTCCGCATCATGCGAACTATGGTTAGAGCAGTTATTGCATGCGGGGCTCAACTACTTTGGAAAAATGTTGGAATGATGCTTGCAGGTAGGCTGGTCCAGTGGTGGTGCTGTCTGTAGAAGTAGCAGAGTAGGAGCTTGAGGTGGTGTTAGATGTTCCCGACCAGTGCCGACACCGATTAGCAGAAGTCATAAAACTTCTGTAGCATGACTTATGGTATCTGAAAAAAAAGGTTGTACAATTACCATAGACCAAAACAATGTCATGATTAATGTACTCTTTTGAACAGAAAAAAACGCCAGTACTCAGTAGGTTGGTTGCTGGACACTTAAAAAATATATGTTAAAACATCCTTTAAATCAGACACGTTGCAGTGTGTGTGTCAGTAGGTGTAATTGGTGCAGCAAGTTTTGTCACCTAGATGTAAGTAAAGGGGGTTGTTTCCTTCTTTGTCTCTCTCTATTTCCTCCTACTCCCTCCCCTCTTTCTCTCCCTCTCTCTCACTTTCTCTTCCTCTCTCTCACATACACAAAATTAGGTTAGTCAGGGTTCCTGTCACCAGCATGACAACTCATTCCCAAACTATATATATTGTGAAGATCGAGCCACAAATTAATAAACACATAAAGAAGAAAACAAATTAATGAACACACACACATACAAACAAGACTGTACATTACAAGTTGAGTTGCATGACGTTATACATTGATACAGTGCCCCATGCCCTGAGTGAGATATCACCTTAGTTTTACACAGACACACATCACTTACTTTGCTTCAACAGCAAGCAGATCTGGTTTGTACTGCAAATCCCTCTGGATATGTCTCTGCCCAGCTTACATGCTGCTTGCAGGAAATTGTGGCCATCACTTCCACCCTACAGACAAAAATACCATTACATTGTATACATAGCTGTCAAACACCATCACTTCCACTCTACAGACAAATACCACTACATTGTTAATACATAGCTGTAAAACGTACTCATCCAAATCTGCAGCAAACAAATTTCCATTCTTTATTATTGTTTTATTTTATTTTTATTATTTATTTTATTTTATTTATTTTTTTAATTTATTTATTTAATTTTTTTTGTTTGGGGGGGGGGGTAATATTACAACCTTGCAATCAACAAAATATTTAAGAAAGCACTTTTCAACAGCTTTGGTCTGTCAAGATGTGCTGTCACTGAAGTTAGATTTAAATCTAACTTGGTTAGCTTGCAAAACCAGGTAATAACCACTAACCAGGTTAAATAACCTGGTTAGTGGTTATTACCTGGTTTTGCAAGCTAACTATGTCCTGCTTAAGGCTCCTTTTAATTATTACTACTGGCATTCAAAAACTGAAGGTATCAATCTGACTGTATATGCTACAAGTGCCATGTAAGACATTATGAAAACAATTATATCAGACAGAAATGCTTACCTGCACTAATGTTTCGCGTGTACTTGACCCGCTGCCTGTACATTTCGTCCATTTAATTTTCCTGCAAATGATGCACACAGCTGGCAGAACATTTGATGAACCTGCTCTACTTCTCAACCGTTGTGTTTTTACTGGGGAATTTTTCCGCACAAGAATGCCTTTAGCAGCCCGTTTTTCTGCTTGGTCAATTCGGAGCTTGTGTGTGAATGTGGAATAACATGCCACATGGTATCCCTCTTCTGCGCTCAGTTCTGGCCTCTGAAGTAAACGTTCTGCCCTTTCACGTTCACTGCCGTCAAGTTTGACCCATTTTTTACTAAACTGTAACACAGTGGTCCACCTCTTATGCGAAAAACTGAAGATTTCTTCATTTTCTGAGCCTGGAATGCAGTGGATTGAACACATTATTTTTGTTGACTTCTAAACGGGGTCAAATGTGATTTTCTTCACAGAAGAGCAAGCTAAAGGGAAGAAACCACTGTCTTTAAAAAAAAAATAAAATAAATAACGTCATCGAGCTTTAAAAAAAAAACTAAATTAATAGGGCTGTAATTTCAATCCGACTAACTATCCAAATATAAATTTAAAATATTTGTGGGCTTATGCTAGCTTATTAAAAACGAAAGAAATAGGTTGACAAATATTGGTAGACGTAAGATACCTTATTGCAACAAAACAAATGGTTGACCTAAGGTACCCAAAAACTGGTCGACCTAACACCCATCTTTTAGTTATTTTCCTTAGGTCGACCAGGTAAAAAACCTATATCTTTTTGTATATTGATTTTTACATAAAACTCACTACAAATGAAGAGCACTATGTTATTGAAGTGTTTGTAGAAACTTTCATTAAAGTGCACCTCCATAACACAGATATATAGCCCTGGCAGCCGTAAGGTACCTTTTTTCAATGGCTCCATACACTTAGACACGGCGTTGTCTCGGACAATGGAGAAAGGGCGACTCGAGGAACAGCGGCGATCGGCCGTGCGTCTTGGACCAGACCAAGACGCTTTTGCTACCTCAGACAGAGAGGGCATGCGCGCGCCCGTCTGCCTGTTTACAACATCATTGCTTGTTCAACTTCCTGTTTACAACATCACGGTTCATCCAGCTGCTTGTAGCCTCTGTGTACACCCGCCCCCTACAATTAGAGAGGTAACACGTTTTTTGTGTTTATTTTGGCTCGGGACAAGTAACTGTTAGCCCTCGATTATCCAAGCTCGAGCTTGACGTATGCGGTGCGAAAGTTTGGAATAAAATATTGTTGTTTAATTATATAAAGTATCGAGAGCGTGGAGCTTATATTTTGTGTTGGTGTTTGCCTGTGTTAGTGAGAACATGTGAATTTGTGGGTGTGGTAGTTAACAGAGAGACTTGCACGCACAGTTGTTTTTGATCTAGGAGTTAATCATATTTTGCATTTACTTATCTATTATAAACGGGCCCACATCCAAAATATCCACGCGTTACAATTTGTAATTTTGAGGTTTTGGCGCTAGTATACCGTCATATGCTCCTGCCTGGGCTCTCTCTCTCTCTCTTGAATATTGCTTTTTGGGTTTTGTTTTTACCACTATGCTAAGTCATAGGGTAGGTGAAAATCATTTGGTTGAAAAAGGGGAAAAGGCTGTAATCAATTTTTGTTGTTTGTTATATACTTACATGTACATACCATCACCATCACCATCTTGAACTATCATTATTATGGTTGGTACTGTACTCATGCTGCTGAGTCTTAACCATCAAGAACTGGGATAATGATCGTTAGATTGGACATAATATCATTTTATATGTCACAATCAGACTGCGACTATTGTTATTGTTGTTATTAACAGTAGTGGTAGTGTGTGTGTGTGTGTGTGTGTGTGTGTGTGTGTGTGTGTGTGTGGGTGTGTATGTGTGTGGGCGGGCATGTAGAAACGACGTTACTCTGACATACACTTGAAACTCTACATGGTTTCTTTTGACTTTTTTTGACGGCCCCGTTATTTTGACGTCAAAATAGTGCTCCGTAGAGTTACAGCTGTTTTAGTGTTATGTTAGGGTTAGGGTTAGGGTTAGGGATAGCTTCAAAAATTGAAAAAATCAAAATAATGTCAAAGAAATGGAAAGTGTGTCAAAATAATGTATGTAGAGTTTCACAACAGTCACCACAACGTCGTTTCTACAAAAATGTGTGTGTGTGTATGTGTGTGTGGGCATGTAGAAACGACGTTACAGTGACACACTCATGAAACTCCACATGGTTTGTTTTGACTTTTTCGGAAGGCTGCCCTATTTTGACGTCAAAATAGGGTTCCGGAAGAGTTACATCTGTTTCAGGCTTAGGGTTAGGTTAAGGGTTAGGGTTAGGGGGTTAGGGTTAGGGTTAATGATAGGTTCAAAAATTTGAAAATGTCAAAATAATGTCACGAAAATGAAAAGTGTGTCAAAATAATCCCTGTTTTTTTCACAACAGTCATCAGAATGTCGTTTTTACAAAAATGTGTGTGTGGGGTGGGGGGTGGGGAGTGGGGTGTGTGTGTGTGTGCTGTTTTATTGACATGTATAACACATAGATCTACTTTAAATTGGCAAAATATGACATTTCCTATTGTCACGTCACCCGAGTGGGTTCCGCGACGTCAGCTCAAATAACGAGTGAAAGGGATAAAAACTCAAACAAAAGAACTAACACAAAATGTCAGATAGACAATCACACTTTTATTTAACAATCAAACACGCATACACAGGACAATGGGGTGCTAAGAGACCCGACAATGTCCACACTTCACGGTTGCAAAGGCAGAGGTTCTAAAGCGGATGCACACACGGCACGGAGGTACGGCCACGGCACGTAAAAGCGTAGAACTATACCAGAGGTAGAAGTAGAGGAAAAAGTGGAAGTAATGGCGGTGGAGAACTACCAGAACATGTTGATACAGTGACGATGGTAGTCATACATACATGCATGCATCATCATCATCATCAGATCATCAAATCAGCCCATTCCTGTAGACAAATATAGAGTCTCAACAGTTGGTCTACAAAACTCAAATACTACATAACTGAATACGCCTTCCGCCGTCCGCCATCTTGACCTGGTTATACATATTAATAATAATAATAATAATAATAATAATAATAATAATAATAATAATAATAATAATAATAATAATACAGGATGCTACACATACATCTCAATAATATAATGCAACTCTTGATACTAATAATCCATACCTCTTCCATAAGCACAGTCGTTTACATAAATATACAGTCATAATTATTACGATTACACTTCAGTCACACAATCCCAATTCATTCCATCCTCATCTCCATCCTCATCGCCCCTCCCAACTGCTATAATACATTGTGATTATCTCCCTTCATCCATATTATCTCTATCATACTATAACATAAACACGCTCCCCTCATATTCATCACCTTCTTCACCGCTCTCCAGCACAGTACAATTGTCTCTCTTCCTTCACATACATCACCCCTCTCTCTCTCTCCCTAACATGCATCTTCATCATCACTTTTGAACCAATTTAGCAACAACAGCAACCACATTCCCATTTATGTAAATGACAAGAAAATCATATGAAAATCATACAAAATCAATAAATTACTATTTATCAAAATACAGGGTGTTCCAAAAGTCTTGGGCACATTTTGACATTGAATATTTCCGAAACTATAAAGGATATAAAAACGCATCTGGTAAATTCAGAAAGCTTGTAATCTCAAGTTTTACATGGAATGTTCAAAGATGTTCAGTGTGAGCACCATTGGTCACACGACACACATCAAGCCGATAGTCAAATTCTAGCCAAACGCGTCCCTACATTTTCTGTTTGAGTAAACGCCATTAATGGGTCTGAAAAGAAATAAAAAAATCAACAGCTTTACAAAAAACTTAATGTAATTAGCTTTAAAATGGCACAACTGTTATCTTACTACCATTCATAGTTATTGTGATATGGGGACTTCAAATGTGCCCAAGACTTTTGGAACACCCTGTACACCCCTTCCCCCCTCATTCACCATCATTCATTAACGTACGCAGGCTCGGAGTGCACGCCACTGAAGAAATGAATTACAGGGTTTTGCTCACCTTTTAAGTTCTCGGCTTGTGATACACCCACAACACGGTACAAAATACAGTACAGTACGGCCCACACACTGGTTAGTTGAGTGTCAATTCGTTATTTGGCTAATTGCTAGATATGCATCAGGACATCTCAATTCTGACGAAGAAATTGAGCCTTGGCAGGTACCCAATCGAGGACTACACAACCTTAGGACAGAACCCTACATTTATTTCCAATAAACGGCGATTACAATCCTCCTACCACAGACTTTTAGACATTCTTACCCCGACGAGGGGCGTAAGACCTTGGGTGGTTCGAAACACAACGAACAATCTACCCTTACAGAAGAACCTAATTCTTGTCTGACACACAGTCACAAAGTTACTTCTGTCTAAAGACTGACCTCTCGCAAAAAGCTCCACATTGACTCTGCCCTACCAAACACACACCAGGCCACAGGTAACGGTCGAGTCGAGTTCAGTAACCCCCTTCCTAATTCAGCATATGCCCTTTTTCGCGTTATGCACGTGGATCCAGAGATACTTACATCTTTCATATGCAATAAAGAAAACTGCCGATCTATCTATATACACTGCATAGTAGAGATGTGCAACTTTGCACGAAATATAGTTATCTCTAATATGTGCTGAAACTCGTGTCGTCACACAATCCCCCCCACCCCCCCCCCCCACCCCCCAGTTCTTAACACCTTGAAGAACCTAACTACGACGCGAATCTTTCACCACGCTATCTACTGAATACTTATGCTGAGGAAATCCGCTGGAACATTGTCTTTCCCAGAGATCTGTTCTACAACTCTGAAATATGGATGCAAACGAATTGCCCACTTCATCAACCTGCTCTTGTCTCCCCTAACGTGTTCGTCGTCAACGTTAATCGTAGCTATAGACGCTCTGGTGTGGAACTTCTTTAAGAGGTTGGCGTGGAATAACTTGCTCTTCCCGCGCATCTTGATGCGGTAGTCGCATTCGCCCACTCGCTCAACCACTTCGTACGGTCCTCGCCATGCTAACTGCAACTTGTTCCTCTTCTCCGGCAGCAACATCAACACTTGCTCCCCTGCGTTGAACACGCCGTTTCGCCTTCTTGTCGAAGTGTCGCTTCTGCTTGGCCGACGCAACTTTCAGGTTCGCTTGCGCTAGCTTGCACGTCTCCTCGATGCGGTTGCGCAAATCCACCACGTTCTGGCTACTCAGTGTCACTTCCTCCTCTTGCGTCTCCTTGGTCCACAAATCTCGTAGCACAGCCATCGGCCCACGCACAGTTTTCCCATATAGCAACTCAAATGGGGAGAACCCCGTGGATTCTTGTGCTACCTCACGATAAGCGAACAGTAATGCCGGAATGTAGCGGTCCCACGCTGTGGGTTGCTCCGTCGCTAGTTTCTTGAGCATGGACACTAGCGTCCCGTTGAATCGCTCAACCAGTCCGTTGCACTGCGGATGATAAGGAGTGGTGGCTTTCCCATGGATTGACAGTAGTCTGTTCATCTCCCGCATGACCTCAGACATGAATTGCGTCCCTTGATCTGTCAACACCTCCCTAGGAACTCCCACCCTCGACCAAATCTCCCACAGCGCTTCTGCCACCCTCTCTGCCTCTATGCCCTTGAGCGGTACAGCCTCGGGGTAGCGTGTGGCGTAATCTACTACCACTAAGATGTACATGTTACCCCGATCTGACTTCGGTCTAATGGGTCCCACAATGTCTATGGCTACTCGTTGGAATGGCTCGTCCACCAGCGGAAGTTGCTGTAGTGGCACCTTTCTCACTCTTCCCCTCGGTAGTTCCTTCTGACATTCAGGACAACTTGCACAGTACCTCCGTACCTCGGCACACATCCCCGGCCAGTAGAATGTTCCCCAGATACGCTCCCTGGTACGCTTCCCTCCCAAATGCCCAGCCATGGGTGGATCATGAGCTAACTGAAGGATCCCCCTCTCAACTGTTTCGGAACTACCAGTTGCGTCACCTGGCTACCTCTCTTGGTATGCACCCTTCTTCTTGCGAAACTCTGCCGACGCCCTACCTGAGCTATAGCCCCACCACTCTGTGCCAACGTTCTCGCCTTCGCGAGCGTCTCGTCGGTCTCCTGCATTTCAATAAGCTCTGGTGTGCTAACAGAAACTTGGGATGGTTCGACCACCGCTAACGGTACTTCCCTCTTCTTCTCGGCTTTCTCTTGCGCCCGGGTCTTCACTGCCGCAGCCATCGCGCACTCACCTCCAAACAAAGAAACAGGTCTCTTCTCCCCGCTAGCAAAAGTTACCCAGTTACCCAGGATAACATCGGGCCCGTCCTCAAAAACCACTAACTCCACCTTCCCCCTGACCAGCGCACAATCCACCTCCACCCAAGCTGTAGGTAACAGCCCCACGTTCGATCGATTCGCCAAGCAAATCTCCACAGCCAGGTCCGTCAAATCTGCTGGTTTGACTAACCTGCCCGCGACTGCCCCTATCTCCGCCCCCGTATCTCTCAACACCCGAACGTCCTGCCCATTCGCCCTACCTTGGCCCCATGGATTATACGGTCTGATTGCGCACACGCTAGCCTGAGGTGCGGTCTCCGTGGAAATAGTACGCCCCACCGTAACCTGGCTCACTGACTGAGGTTTGACCTTACAATCTTTGACCATGTGCTTCTCCGACCCACATCGGTAGCAACGACGTACCCCACTACCCCCTTCTGTCCTCCCTACCTTCTGAACCTGACTTCCCCGGTTGCTAGGTTGCTGAGTAGCTTCCGGTCGTCTAGGGAAACTTCATCGCTGACTGGGTAGTACGGGTGCCGGTGCTGACGCTGCTCGTTTCGCGTCTACCACTCGCTGCGCCAACTCTGCTGCCTCATTGCTCGTTGCAGGTAGGTTTTCCCTCACGAAGATCTCTAACTCCGTGGTCATGATGGAGAAAAGCTGCTCTCCGATGAAGGTGTCCAGTACCTGTGCTACGTCGGTGATATCTTTTCCCGCTAGCGAAAAACCACTTCTTCACAAGCGATCCTAGTCTAACCACTAGCTGAGGAAATGTCTCTGCAGCTTCCTTCTTGGCCTCCCGAAACTGCCTTCGGTAGTAGTCGGCATCCTTCCTAAACCGCTTCAACAGAGCGTTCCTGACGGCGTCAAAGTCCTGCGCTTGTTCAGGCGTCAGTCGAAGGTAAGTATCTCGGGCTTCCCCTTGTAGCAAAGGCGCTAGCCTAACCGCCCATACCTCCCTTCTCCAACCCTGAATCTCAGCTACTCGCTCAAACATCTGGAGGTAAGCCTCTACGTCCTCTCTCTCTTCCAAGGGTTTCAGCTTGACCGAGTAGTTCGCCCCTCTATCTCGACCCCTATTCTCTCTTTCCCTCTGATCAGCTCTGTCTTCATCTCTGGCTCTACGTTCTTCCTCTAGCCTCATCTCTAGCATTCTTCTCTCATCTTCCTTGGCTGCTCTCTCCTCCCTCTTCTCTTCTTCCCTGGCCTCCCTTTCTGCTTCTAACCTACGCTCTACTAGTCTTCTTTCCACTTCCCTAGCTTCCCTTTCAGCGTCCAGCCTAGCCTCCAACCTAGCTTCTATTCGACGCCGGTCTGCTTCTCTCTCTCTCCGCTCTTCTTCTCTGGCTACTCTCTCCGCTTCTAATCTGAGCTCCAAGAGCTTGCGGTCGTCTTCCCTTCTCATCTCGCCCATCATGTACTGCGCCAACGCCCCATCTCTGAAACCCAGACTTTCCCCAATCTGCCTAAATCTCTCGCTATCGCCGAACTCGACTTCGACCTTGCCCCGTGCACTGGGTGATTTAGCATACATTTTAGGCAAAGTCAATTGGTTACTCACTGCGGAAGCCTCCTCAAGTAACCCCGTCACTGAGCCCTCATAGTCCGATTGCGGGTCGTCCAGTTCTGTCTCAGCTCGGGCTCTCGCCTCCCTACGCTTCGCGGCTCGGGCATCCCGCGTGGCCATGGTGAGAAAGAAAATGAAGAGCAAGTATTAGTATACACACAACAAATAACACTTAACTGGTACAAACACCTAACGGAACGAATACGCAACACAACAGTCACAGGAGCTGAGGAATCGTTCACCGTCGTACCCTTAAAGGCGAGCAAGCGAACCCTGCAACCCAATTTCCCCGTTAATGCTTGCACTCCGAGTGTGATCCCTAGTGCAACACACCTCACATTCCCGCCAACCGCCCGCTGCGTACCCTTTCAACACACAACAACTCAAGCACCCAACATACACATCTGGCACTACCCTAACAAAATAAAATGAGTCTATCCCACTTCTGACACCAAATATGTCACGTCACCCGAGTGAGTTCCGCGACGTCAGCTCAAATAACGAGTGAAAGGGATAAAAACTCAAACAAAAGAACTAACACAAAATGCCAGATAGACAATCACACTTTTATTCAACAATCAAACACGCATACACAGGACAATGGGGTGCTAAACCACCCTCCACCCTGATCAAGACCCCCAACCCAGTATTTACTAACAATTACCTCCCTTGTTTAACTGAAAAACCAGAACTATACATCAACAGATTTTCCACAACAATGTGCAGCAAATAGCAATAAACGATCAAATTCAAAATCAATAAAATTCTCAACTGAATAACCAGAGCTGCAAATCTTAGAAATTCAAACGTATCACCAAAGCTAGCTTACAGTTCAGAAGCTCTGTTTAGAAACTGTCAGTTATTCAGAGCTCAGTAGGAGCTAAAGCAGTTATTCACTCGACATGATGAAGTAATTTACATTAAATAAATGAAGTATGTTTTAGGTGCGTGTCGTGCAAATCTGTGTGTGCGTAGGGTGGTGCGTGTAGTTCCTGTGGCAAATGGAGACTCCAACGGCGGCGCCCACAGTCCCGAAGAAAGACGTGGCGGTGGTGGCGAAGAGACCCGACAACGTCCACACTTCACGGCTGCAAAGGCAGAGGTTCTAAAGCGGATGCACACACGGCACGGAGGTACGGCCACGGCACGTAAAAGCGTAGAACTATACCAGAGGTAGAAGTAGAGGAAGAAGTGGAAGTAATGGCGGTGGAGAACTCCCAGAACATGTTGATACAGTGACGATGGTAGTCATACATACATGCATGCATCATCATCATCATCATCATCATCATCATCATCATCATCATCAGATCATCAAATCAGCCCAATCCTGTAGACAAATATAGAGTCTCAACAGTTCGTCTACAAGACTCAAATACTACTTAACTGAATACGCCTTCCGCCGTCCGCCATCTTGACCTGGTTATACATATTAATAATAATAATAATAATAATAATAATAATAATAATAATACAGGATGCTACACATACATCTCAATAATATAATGCAACTCTTGATACTAATAATCCATACCTCTTCCATAAGCACAGTCGTTTACATAAATATACATAATTATTACTATTACACTTCAGTCACACAATCCCAATTCATTCCATCCTCATCTCCATCCTCATCGCCCCTCCCGACTGTTATAATACATTGTGATTATCTCCCTTCATCCATATTATCTCTATCATACTATAACATAAACACGCTCCCCTCATATTCATCACCTTCTTCACCGCTCTCCAGCACAGTACAATTGTCTCTCTTCCTTCACATACATCACCCCTCTCTCTCCCTAACATGCATCTTCATCATCACTTTTGACCCACTTTAGCAACAACAGCAACGACATTCCCATTTATGTAAATGACAAGAAAATCATATGAAAATCATACAAAATCAATAAATTACTATTTATAAAAATACACCCCTTTCCCCCTCATTCACCATCATTCATTCACGTACGCAGGCTCGAAGTGCACGCCACTGAAGAAATGAATTACAGGGTTTTGCTCACATTTTAAGTTCTCGGCTTGTGATGCACCCACAACACAGTACAAAATACAGTACAGTACGGCACACACTGGTTAGTTGAGTGTCAATTCGTTATTTGGCTAATTGCTAGATATGCATCAGGACATCTCAATTCTGACGAAGAAATTGAGCCTTGGCAGGTGCCCAATCGAGGACTACACAACCTTAGGACAGAACCCTACATTTATTTCCAATAAATGGCGATTACAATCCTCCTACCACAGACTTTTAGACATTCTTACCCCGACGAGGGGCGTAAGACCTTGGGTGGTTCGAAACACAACTAACAATCTACCCTTACAGAAGAACCTAATTCTTGTCTGACACACAGTCACAAAGTTACTTCTGTCTAAAGACTTACCTCTCGCAAAAAGCTCCACATTGACTCTGCCCTACCAAACACTCACCAGGCCACAGGTAACGGTCGAGGCGAGTTCAGTAACCCCCTTCCTAATTTAGCATATGCCCTTTTCCGCGTTATGCACGTGGATCCAGAGATACTTACATCTTTCATAGCAATAAAGAAAACTGCCGATCTATCTATATACACTGCATAGTAGAGATGTGCAACTTTGCACGAAATATCGCTATCTCTAATATGTGCTGAAACTCGTGTCGTCACACCTATCTCAGGTAAAAGGCTATATAGTAACAGCAAATGGTGTAGTAGCTGACAAACTACAATAAAAGTAACCTCACATAAACATTCAACTATTTTCCCACTTTTCTCCAAAATGAAAGCAACAACCCTAACAAAATAAGAATAAAAGCAGGCTAACTGAGCATTTCATGAAGCAAACCATTTCCTTGACCAAACATCTTGATTCATAAGGAGAGAAAAAGGCACTAACAGCTTTAAATGATGCAATTGTATTGGTATAAATTTGTAACTACAGTAATTACACAAAGAGCAAAAACAACATACGTGCACTTACCCCACTAAACGCCTCGATTCTTTCGCTTGTTTCTATCTTCTAAGATGCTAACATTCAAGTCTTCGTGTGGCCAACTGCATTCTTTTAGTTTTACCCACACCACTGCAACGACTTTTCTTGTATCTGGTACATGTGAGAGGGGTTCTGCAAAAACTGAAGCAGTACGGTCTTACTGCTAGGCCATCGAAGATTGCTGCTGGTTTTCGCAGTCTGGAGTTTCTTGGACATGTGGCGGGTGAGGGAGTGTTGCGGCCTGCGGGGAAGAAGATCGAAAAAATTTTAGCCATCCCTACTCCTACAACCAAGAAACAGGTGCGTTCGATTCTGGGGCTGTTGGGATTTTACAGATGTTACATCCCAAATTTTTCTGCATTGCTTGCACCCATTTCGGATCTTACTAAGGATTCAAAGGCCAGGTCCATTGTGTGGTCAGCTGGGTGTGATGAGGCGTTGACTGCGGTGAAACGCTTGTTCTCTACTGCGCCAGTCTTGCAGTTGCCACGATTGCAGGAACAGTTTGTACTCCGTACAGATGCCAGTTCGTTTGGCGTTGGTGCTATCTTGATGCAGGAGATGGAGGGTGTCTTGCATCCGGTCTGTTTCGCCAGCAGGAAATTGCTGCCCAGGGAAGTGAGGTACAGTACTATTGAGAGAGAGTGTCTTGCCATTATCTGGGCTGTCTCGAAGTTCTCACGTTTCCTGTGGGGTGTTGCATTCATCTTGCAGACAGATCACAGACCACTCACTTACATGCAGACATGTAGGTTCAAGAATACAGGGATCATGCGATTGGCTCTGTCTTTGCAAGAGTAAAATTTTCATATTGAGCCTCTTCCGGGATCTCGCAACATTCTTGCTGATCTTTTGTCGCGAGCTGCTGTTGATCAGTTTGTGCCGTAGATGTTGTGGAAAAACTTCTGTTCTTGGAAAAGACTACTGTTCTTGAAAAAGAAACCTCGGTCGGTCTCTTTTTTTCGAAGGGGGGGGGGGGGGGGGGGTGTGTGTGTGTGGGTAGTGTAGAGAACGGGATTTTTCCGGGTTTTTAGAAATTAAATATTTAATAGTATTTTTTGATTGGCTAAAATTCTTGAGCCAATGAGGGAAGGAATAGTTCGAAATAGGGGCAATGTTACTGAGTCGAATTGTGTGTGTCAGACTGTGCGGTCGTGTATGTGGTAGGCCAGGAAAAAGGAAAAAGATTTTTAAAAAAAAAAAGAAAGAAAAAGGAAAGAGGTAGAAATAAGAAAGCATTGAAACCTATCACGGTGAATTGGTTTGTGGTCTTTCTCTCTGAAAGAAGAAATAATATTGTGCTGTAAAGATTACAGGTATTTATAATGTTTTTCATGATTGTGAAATGTCGCATAAGTATATTTTTGTATTGCATTTGTTGTATTGAAAGGTGGTGAGCTGTTGTCCACTAGGATGGAATATATTTTTCATTGATGTAATAGTATTGGTAATTATATGGGGCTACAGTATATAGTAGATATTGAAATATGAATGAAAGGCGTGAGCATGTTTGATAGTAATTTTCATTCATGAAGAAATTACCTATGAGTTATGGATAACATCGTGGAGGAAGGAAGAAACGATCGCATATAGAACGGAAGTGGAAAAGTGAATAAACAAAGGGAGGTCAGCAAGGTTGAAACAAAAGAAGAATAATGAAATTATAAAGGTCAGAGAGTTGACGTTTGTGTATATTTATTGTATAGCTGCCTACCTGGGGGCGGGCGTGGATCCATACGCCTGGACGCGGCAGTGACCTGTACTACGGGGATAAAGCGATCCGTGAGGCATCGGATCGGGTCAGCCCTTTTCCTTCGCTGACCAAAGACTACGATTTCAAGGTCGGGTGGACTGGGGCTAAAAAAGCGCTCCTCCACCTGTCGACGACAGCATTTGCACACGTCTCTGGCCGCAACGTCACTGGCATCTAGTTGCCAACCTGTGTGGCAACCTGCCTCTCGTTTCTGACAATGTACGGTGTCTTGTGAGTTTACGTTAGCCCGGACAAGTAATTGCCGGCCCTGGTTTATCCATCTCGAGCATTCAGGTTCGACTTCGTCAAGCTTGTGTGAAGCTGGTGTTGAGAGAGACATGCGTTAGGGTTAGCTGTGTTAGAATCTATGTATGAAAGGACGGGAGTGAAAGATTGATAAGAATTATTGTTGTTTGTTTATATAAAGTTAGAGAACGTGGAACGTATATTCTGGTGTTGGTGTTTTCCTGTATTGGAAAGAGTCTGTACGTTTGCGGGTGTGACAGTAAACAGAGAACTTGCACGCACGCTTATTTCGTTCTAGGAGTCAAATATATTCTGCATGCACTCAGATATTGTAAACGAGCACCCACACTAAATATCCATCAGTTACAGCCACGTGGAAACGATCAAGCACAAGGCAAACAAAAAATTACGTGACAGTCTAACTAGAACTTTGACAATCTTGTATATAGTGTTGTATATAATTGAATAGTTACCTTGGCTTAACTGGAAATGTGTGTAAATAACAATTCTTAGTTTACATTAGCCAGGTGTTAAAGACCAGACCAATGACTTTTTTTGGGCCAAGTCTAGCCCAGTGAATTTTTAAACTGCTTCATTACTTAATAAGAATGTAAGCAATTTTTTTAATTTTCTGTGTAATGTTTTATTTTAAAATTAACATATTGATTTAATAATTTTTATCGCTACGTTTGAAAAGACTGAAACTTGCCGTGGAATGACCTGTCCCTGGAAATTGGTCTCTGTCCATGTTTTCTGTAAAGCCTGTCCCTGGAAGCTAAAGTCGGGGGTAGGCAGGTCTGCAAGAGCATCGGATATGATGCGCTCCAAGAAGATGTTGAAAGGTGTTGGAGAGACTAGGCATCCTTGACGCACACCGATTGTTGTTCTGAACCAGTTTCACATGGCGCTGTTATGGAGGACTTCACTGGTAGCCTTGTCATACAGGCTTTTGATGACTTCAATAATTTTAGGGTTGATGTTGTACACTCTCATGTTTGCCCACAGAGCTGCATGCCAGACTCGGTCAAACGCCTTCTTGGAGTCTACGAACACATGATATAGATGTTGTTGGTGCTGTAGGTATTTCTCGCAGATTATTCTGAGATTGAAAATCTGTTCAGTGGTACTTCGCCTGCTTTGAATCCTGCTTGTTCCTCAGCTGTGATTTGTTCAGCTTGGGGTTTCAAACTATTGAGGTTTATTTTCAGGAGGACCTTGCTGGGCGACTGATGAGGCTGATGGTGCGGTAATTTTCACACTTCTGAAGATTACCTTTTTTGGGAAGATTGATGTCAAGCGACTGGGTCCATGGTGTAGGCCACTCCCCACTCTGCCAAATCTTGTTACAGATAATGGTGAGCGCGTCAATCATCGTGAGCGCGTCAATCGTCGCTTCTAATCCTGCTTGAAGCAGTTCCGCGGGTATGTTGTCCGCTCCCGCTGACTTCCCTTTCTTCAGCGATTGCACTGCTGCCTCAAATTCTTCTTGGAGAATTGGGAATATTTCTTCTTCCTTTGTGTTTTCGGGACATGCTAGAACTGATGGGTCTTCGTTTGGTGTGTGGTTGTAAAGGTCAGAGCAGTACTCTGTCCATCTGTCCAAGACTTCTTGTTCTTCTGTAAGTCATATGCCATACTTGCTTTGGATCATGGAGACCTTGGGTTGTTTAACACTAATCAGCCGCTTCACAGTCTGGTAGGCCTTCTTGATGTTTTTCTTGTTCAAACTGTTCTCTATTTCCTGGCATTGATCTTCTATCCAGTTTTACTTTGCTATGCCTTTTTGGATGTCATTTTTTATTTTTCGGTAGGCATCAGCTCCCTGTGAGGTGTTCTTTTTCTTTTCCATCTCTCTACATAGTTAACGTTATAACTTGGGTTTATTTCTTTGTAGCTACAACTTACACCTGAGGAGGGAGATAGGACGGGGAGGGGAGGGGAGAGGGTAATCGGAATCCATTGATGGAACCATGGATCGGAATGTATTCATTGCCATCCATAGTATGGCATCGACGTCAAGATTGTTCAAAAATCCTTAGGGAAGAGAGAGAGAGGGGGGAAGGAATGTGGGAGAGAGGGGAGAGAGAGAAATAGGGGAGATATAGAAGGGGGGAAGACAAGAGAAATTTGATTGATTGAACATTTATGACAAGAAATGGACCATAATTTTAGGCCAGGTCTAGTCTTACAACCAGTCCAGTGAGGAAAAAAGCAAGGCGCGAGTGGGAGGGAGAGTAAAGGAAAGATAGATGGAGGACAGAAACAGGATAGAGAGCGCGGGTGGAGAGGGGGGTGAGAAAGGAACAAGCGAGATAATGGGTGGGGGAGATGAGGTGAACAGTAAATGACCACAAGGGTGGAGTGCATGATTGTAGGTCCATCTTTTATAAATCTTCACCTTTTGTTTTAATTTTTTTAAATAGTACATTCCATGTTGATCTTAAAAGAATAGTGACCAACTTTAGGTTTAAAATCACAATGCTTTGTGACGCATATGAACATTGTAGAAAACTAAAGTCACGAGAGTCTCATCCTTCATTATCACTGCCGTCAGTTAGGTCAGCAAAGTTATATTAACTGTAGCTTTCCTGCCAGTTCACTGCACCAATCCTGAAAAAAGTACTCAAACAGCTGTTCTCTCACCCATACTAAGTATTGTCCAGGACAACCTGTGTAACTCCCCATCCACCTGTCCTGTTCGCCACGTACTTGAGTATCATCCCAGATCTTCGTGTCCCTTTTCATACCAGCCCTCATGATGGATAACTGCATTGTGCAAGGCAACAGTGCTAGCACAATGTTTTCAGCAGTGGTCACATTGTGCAGATTGCTGTTTTCAGCACTGGCCATTTTCCAACAAGCATTACATTACATGATTATTGCTTTAGGTCCAGCGGACTCTTCCCAGCCAAATCAGGACCAAACAAGCACTCCAAACCCCATTCTAAAATGGTGATAATTGAAGATATCGACTGTGTTGAGGCATGTTATTAGGTATGGCTTGAGGGATAGACTGGGTTACCCACCAAAAAAATAGGAAAGGTGAATGTTGGAATTTGGTATTGGGGCATATTTACTGTATTCCCTTCAAGGCAGAGTTTCATCTGAGACCTGGAAAATATTCCATCACTCTCTTTCCCGTAGGCTCCAACTTCAACATAAATAAATTTTAGTTGCGGGTCTGCAATGCTTTGCAAAACCACATATAATAAACTTCTGAATGACAGCTAGCATCATGCTCGCAGGCAGCTAGCTGTAACAGCTTGTCATGTGGCCACTTAAGCTGTCACCGAGCTTACAGCCAGCTGTGCAGCTAGCTAGCCGCTAGCTTTTTGACACTTTTGGTGTGGCCACCCACCCCTCAAAAATTGCTGCCCAGAAAAACTGAAACGGTGACATTAAAATGCAAAGTAGTACTGACTTTGATCTTGCGATGATAGTTACTTTGAGATGACCTTGACTTCTGGCTCCAAATGGACACTAATATACGATCAAATAAACTACAGCAAAAGTTGTATTATGCACATACAAAAGTTACCTTGAGAATCTGATCTTAACCTTTAATGATCTTGACCTTGGAATGACCTTGCCATGACTTCTGATGCTCATGTATGATCAAATAACCCAATGTTAATTCATACTTTGGATCAACAATAGACCCATTCCACTGTACGATGACCAATTTTTTAATGTTTTATAAGGCCTAAACTGACCTTTAAGATCAATATAAAAACGTCACATATATAAAACATCAATCTATATCTCTAAATACAGCAAGTTGGGACTATATTTCTCATAGTTTAGAGTACCCATACGATCAACTTTGGAGATCTGGAATCTTCCGTCAGTGGTATACAAGCAATTCCAGAAAGATCTCAGTATTGCCACAACAAAACGGACAGAAGAAAACACACTAACATTATGTAAAGCTATATATCTAACAACAACATACCTACCAAATCAAAGGTAAATAAATTATATCATTGCACGCTTTGTAAGCACAACAAAAGTGTAAGTAATTATCGTGGGGTCTCACTCGTAACAGAATGTTTGATATGTCTGGAATACATTTGAATGGTTTGCCATCTTGTTATATTTAGAACACATTTTTGTGTCTTATCTAAAAAAAATATTTAAACCGACTTTGATTATTTTTACTATGCAGGTTCTTTAAACACCACTCAGTCTTTTTGTGTCCTTGATTATTGCTCTTTTTTTGTTGTTGCTTGTATTCTTTGTTTCTATTTTGAATTCTTAGGATAAAGCAGACTCACAACATCGCCACGAAAATTAACACTTTTTAAGATGCATATTTTTAGCTATGTGTTCGTGTGTTTATACATTTGAGCGGCTTTCCGTCTTGTTTATATTTTATTTGATTTTCTGTTCGGAAGAAATGGCCGAGAGGCGCAATATTGTGGTGCTTGGGAAGACTGGCTCCGGCAAAAGCACAGTGTGCAACAAGCTGTTCCATAAAGACGCCATCGGACCCTTTCCAGTACACTCTGGTACGCATATGAGTACAACGGAGCAAATTCACCATCAAGATGTTACTATTGAGGACATCGTAGTTCGGGTAAGTTTGAAAGAAAGTACAGTCATATTAGTACTGTAAAAGTACATTTAAACTTGATTTTTATGTGAAGGGTTTATTTCCTCATCCCCTTCCCGCTGTAACAAGGATTGTCGTGGGCGTTATAAATCATCGTACTTATAATTGTTAGAAACTTTGCGGCGACTACGAACGAAAGCAAAGTGCGGCAATGAGACCGCGTCGGCAAGTACGTCACTTCCTTGTTGTAAGTACTCGGCACTCGTTGTTTGAGCTTCGTCACAACGTCAAATCCTACCAAGGTGTCGTGGGCACAACGAGTGAATAAAAATATTTCGTCTGGTTCAGTGCCAGTGAAATTATAAAAGAAATAGGCATTTTATTGTCACTAAATCTATCGCTTCCCTCTATGTTGGTTTGACAACAACGATGCAACAACTGAGGTGTAAAAATGCATAAAATGTCTCATGTTTGGTTCATTGTTCTGTTCCTGAGTGATGGGCAATTAATATAAGTTAAGTTCTTGGAAACATTTTCCAACCGTTTGTTGTAGACCAATGTCCATTTAGGTCTAGGTGCCTTCTCGACAGGCAGTGTTTTCATTACAGATCAATGGAAACTGAATCCCCCAGACGACAGAAAAATAAATACAGATTTAGAGGTGCAGGAATTTTCTCGTAAAAAATCTATTATTATCTGCAAAACTACTTTAATTATATGAGAGAGTGCGTTTGCATGCATGTACTGTAGTTTGTTTGTTACTGTGTTCGTAAGAAAGTAATTGATGTGCACGAGAAAACAACGGTTTGAATGGTAGAACGCAACAGTCCCATTATCATCATCACAACCACAGCAACATCAAAACATTAATGACTGCACTATTCCCGGTATGGGAAATGAAAAAAAGCAATATCAGTACATTTAAACTTGGTATTAAAAAAGACGAAGACCCCAATTTATTAGCAATGATAATTTATGAAAATATTAAAGTCTACAAGTAAACACTGATGGCACTATAATAAAAAAAAATGGGACGGCTGAATTCGGATTTTTAATTCCTAATTTAAACATTCAAAAATAATATTTCATTGGTCAAGATTACTCTGTCTTCACTGTAGAATTAGTGGCAGTATTAATGGCACTCAATATTTTAACAAATACTGTATGCCTGAGAATTTTATTTAAAAAAAAATTAATTTGTGTTGACTGTCTTTTCTATCAACATTAAAATCAACAAATTTTTCAAAAAGATCAGAGATAATTTTTTGAAATTAATACACAGTTTTAAAATAAGAAGAACCGAAATTAACTTGTGTTGGATTCCATCACATTGTAGATTTAAGTACAATGACATTGCTGATACAGCAGCTAAACGTGGTGCAAAAAATATACGAGCTGAAAAGATTTTATTTGCTTATCAAAAAATGCAATGTTCAACATAATCGAAATCAATATTTAGAAGCAAAGAAACTTTTACAAACTTCGTGTTTTATCAGAAATCTCAAGACAAGTTAGTAGTCGTGTGCACATAGATTATTTTTGAATGCATAGAAAACTACATATTGTAGTAATATTACTTGCATTTGCGGACACAAAATTAGTATAGAACATATTCTTGCAAAATATACATAAGTTCAACGTTTACTAGCTGCTGAATTACAAAATGTGATCAGTCTTCAAACTATAGATATATTGTTTATGATTATTATAAAATACCAGCTACTTTGATATACAGTCAAATCGGACAGTTTCTCTAATAATAAGATTTGTGTGATAGTTAAATCTTGGGAGATTTGCTTAATCCCTAGTGCTATATCTGTAAAACGTGTGTGTGTTTGTGTCAGAGAGAGAGAGAGAGAGAGAGAGAGAGAGAGAGAGAGAGAGAGAGAGAGAGAGAGAGAGAGAGAGAGAGAGAGAAAGAGAGAGATTTAATTAAGAACGTAATTAATAGAATTTACTGTGACTAATATTGCAATGGAACTATGACAAAAGACAGAGAAGGGGACATTGGACAATAAGATTATTATAAATAATTGATATGTTTTTGACAGGGCAGAATTCATCATGGGTATTGACAAATGACAGTGACAAAAGACAGTTAACTGAACAATCAAATGTATGCCTCATCCGGGATTTGCCTTGTGGGTTTTGATGGGTTGCCGGAGTTGTTGAGATGCCCGTAGGGTTTGTGGTCGGCTGCGGATGTCGATGTTTGTGAAACAATTTGCTGTATATGTATTTGTGGGGATTTTGTTGCGATGCAGATTTAGCGTATCATGGGGATGGTTTGGCGGGGTCGTCTGTTCAGCTGAGAGAATGCAGTCGGAGTGTATTTTTTGCTGACTTTCGTAAGGTCAGGAGAGATGGCTGGATCGCTTGCCGAATTTGTAAGTGTGCAGGATCTTAGGATCTGCGCCGTCTTATGGAAAGAATTACTTGCATAAAACCGGATTTTGCCGAGTCTGCGAAAGATGAGACACGTTTAGATCATTTTATAAACTGAACTAAGGACACGATTTTGAGGAGAGAGATGAAAAGACGAAAAATCCAGCTTTTATTTTCTAAATATTCGTACTATTGCTATCCACTGGACCGAAGATGTACCGCCATCACCTGCTCTTGTGGATGTAGACAGGATCACCGGAATGACAAAAAAAAAGAAGAAAAGGAAATGAAGAACTTCGAGAATTGAAAGAAATTGTGTAACAACAGCAGCAGATAGGACAGCTTGTCACCATGTATAAACAACAACAGTAGCAGATAGGATAGCTTGTCACCATGTATAAACAACAACAGCAGCAGATAGGAAAGCTTGTCACCATGTATAAACAACAACAGCAGCAGATAGGACAGCTTGTCACCATGTATAAACAACAACAGCAGCAGATAGGACAGCTTGTCACCATGTATAAACAACAGCAGCAGATAGGACAGCTTGTCACCATGTATAAACAACAACAGCAGCAGGTAGGACAGCTTGTCACCATGTATAAACAAGATTCAGATTTTTATTTAAAGTATTTTAATTGATAAAATGATATTAGACTTTCACAAACATATATATGCATAGAAATACACACAAACACACATGCATAAACATAAACACATATTTATGTACTTAATCAAAAAATGTTTTTTATGTCAGTATGTAAGATAATGTAAGCAATTTTTTCAAAAAGAGTATGATTATATAAAATATCTGTCATACGATCGGTTTCATTGATCGAGACATTATTTGCCTTGTATAATGGTAATATGTTGTACATTCAAATAATAAATGTTGTACAGACATTGGTTGCTGACATATACAATGAATATCAGTAATGTATTTTGTGCTCCATGAATTCAAACGCATTTTATATATGATTTTTGAAATATTTCTACTACATGATAAAAATGTTATGCTTGTTGAATGATTTTTGAAAATGTCTTTCTACTAATGAAATCAATTCATGCATACATAATGTAATATTACAATTTGATATCGAATTTGTATTTTTAGCTCCAATTTTGGCAAGTTTGTATGGGAGGCGAGATATAGCAAACGCGCGCGCATTTGCGCTCGCATTTGCGCTCGCAAATGCGCAAATGCGAGCGCAAATACGTGCGCAAATGCGCGCGCATTTGCGAGCGCAAGTGCGCTCGCATTTGCGCGCGCGGTTGCTACGCCCGTCGCTATGAGGGTTTTGCTGAAAACTGTCAACGGAAAGGAACTGAAAATGAACACATGTTTTTTTTGTAGATCTCCGACCTAGATATTTTGTATTTATCCGCATTAGTTTGATGTTAAATATTTACGTAGAATACAATTTAAATAACTGTCTCAATATGTTTAAAGATAGCTTTTATTTACAAATATTATTAAAGTATTAGTAATTAAAATCCAAAGATTAATGAAGGAAAAAAATAGATCTAGCGTACATTTTGTAGTGGTTGGGCGCGGCTTTGTCACTGAGTAGCCTATAATAATATCATATGTGAGTTTATAGATTGATTGTATGTAGCTAAGAAAAGTAGTTCTTAATCGTCCTTAATGTTATGATAAGTTTATTTCATGAATGATATTAAGTTTAGTAGTGCTAGTTTTCACTAATTATTACAAATATTATTAATAATAAATGCAAGAAATATTTAATTTGTGCACATCTCAAATTCTTTAACAGACACATTCTTTTCCGGGTATAATTTTTACGTGTATGGAGCGGAATATAGCAAATGCGAGCGCATTTCTCGCATTTGCGCGAGGTGCGCGCATTTGCGAGCGCATATGCGAGCGCAAATGCGCGCGCGTTTGCTATATCTCGCCTCCCATAAGTTTGTCCGACTGCTCATTCCAGTACAAGCCAGAATGAGACGGAACCCAACAAAACTCAACATTTGTACCTCTGCTAATAATTTGATGTATTATATGCTTAATTTCAAATATTAGATCTGGTCTAGTAGTATATTCCCAGTTTTGAATTGACTGTAAAACTGATTTTGAATCGACACAAATGAGCAAGTTAACTATATAGGGATGTTTCAAGAATATATTGTAATGCTCTTAATATGGCATATAATTCACAGGAAAATATAGAAAATCCTTTTCCAATATAGTACGAATTTTCTACTTTCAAAGCTGGTATAACAAACCCTGCACCACTATTAGATGATTCCAGTACAGATCCATCTGTAAATATTTTAAGGTGATTGGGATAATATTGTTCTAAGTGTTCTTTCACTTCACTTATAAGAACATTATTGTTTTCCCCTTTAGTAATATTAGAATATTCTATATCAAAGTTAGCAGATAAAATTGGTATTTGAGGTATTAAAGGTTGAATCGGAATATTCGAAATATCAATGTTACATGCAGTCATTGTTGTGTTTACAAAATTCTTAATTGGCTTGAGGTAAGGAATTTTTTCAGCACGTTTAGGATATTTTTTAGAGTCAATGCAGATATCATCTGATACTGAATTGTTTACTGATAAACTTCGAATTACATATTTGGAGATTGATAATTGTCTCTGTTCATTTAATGATAAGATTCCTGCTTCTTTATAGCTTTTAATTGTATTTGTACTAACTGGAACTCCAAGTGCCAATTTTATTGCTCTACAATCTAAACTTTGAAGTTTCTTAATGTATGTCGTGGAAGCAGCAAAATAAACTTCTTGTCCATATGTCAATATCGATCTTACCAGTGAAATAGCTAAATGAAGTAAAGTTTTCGAATTATTTCCCCAAGGTTGAGAACTTATTATTTTTAACAAATTTAATCGTTTTCTTGCTTTTGTAATTAGGTATTCTATATGACTTCTCCAGTTTAGTTTTGAAGTCAGATATACCCCTAAGAATTTAATATGTTGTGTATATTTCAATGCAGTTCCTTCCAATTCTAATTTTGGTAAATACTTAGGATTCTGACCATTGTTAAACAACATCAAGTAAGTTTTTTCCTTTGATAATTCCAATCCATTTTCTTTCATGTACTTACAAAGTAAATTTAATCCATTTTGATATAACTTTTGAATATAATTTATAGTTCTTTTGTTTGTATGTATCCTCAGTGATGTATTAATCCATATTGCAATATCATCTGCATATTGTACAATATTAGTTTGTTTTGTTAAAGCTTTTGGAAGATCAAATATTAAAATATTGAATAATATAGGAGCTATAATTGGGCCTTGCGGAATCCCTATGTCGACTTTCTTAAATTCTGAGTATGTTTTACCTATCCTGGTGCATATAAATCTTTCGGACAAAAAGTTTTTTATATATTGGAACATGTATCCAGAGATACCAATTTGTTTTAATTTTAGTAATAAGCGAGAGGTCCATACTGTATCGTAAGCCTTTTTAACATCAAAAAAAGTTGCTAAAATACTCTTTCTTCTCGCAAATTGTTTTTTAATTTGATTTGTTAATTTAACAAGATGGTCACTTGTATTTCTACTGTAACAGCAGAAATATTGACGACAAACATGTAGGAAATTAGCTTAGCGAAACAGAGATACCATCGAACGAAACTGGACATTAATACCACAGTTAGCTAACAAGCAGCACACACATGGCAAATTAACTTCCTTGAAACAGTCACACCGCCGATACTACCGATACCATCTAACAGACGGAGCGACCAAGAATGTTAAATAGCATACCTTAGTCAAAACGGACTAGAACGTTGTCCCTGTGAAGGAGCACTCCAGCCAAAAGTTACCAAGATGATGTCATCATTATTGGGCAGGCACAGCTTATCGTTATTACATCTATCCTACCCTCGAACCCTGACACTCCACTTTACAGATAATTATGCGTGTCAGAAATAGTGCAGAGGGGGAACTAGTCCAAATAATAAAACGATTAATCCCGTATGCGAGATTAACGAAAACGAGAGCTAAAGACGATTGGTCAGAAGACTCCTAGGAACTTTTGCATATCTTTGGGGACCAAATCTCAGCTGGTCAGTCACAAACCAACCGTCCAGCTGTGCGGGTCAACCAAAGGAACAAACTGCAGTGTTCGTCTATCTCCATCTCCTCAAGAGAGTGCTAGAGACGTAAAAGACGATTTCACGAGTCCCAGAGTCCACAAGTAAGATAACACTAGTAGTTTTGATATGTGTATGTTTATTGTATATTGATTGCCATGTATTGATAATATGTTCTTGATATATATATAGTTACAGAAACAGATTATTGTTTCTGAGACAGTATGCATGTGGATTGATGTATCTTAGCCTTAAGATTCGAATTGAATTGTGCATATGGGAACCCTGCAGGTGTCTGATGCTATAGACACTTTGCAGAGGAGACCGCACACTTATAGCTAACGAGAATACTGTAGCCAGAGCTCCGACTTTTACAGGTCGGACCTGGGATCATGTTTGTGGAGACGAACGCCTGACCGTCGCTCCCGTGGTACCAAAAGGAGAACAATCCAGAGTCTACCTGGCCACGTCCGAACCCCACAGCTACAAGGGCGACTCGACTCACTGTAGATAAGTCACCCGCAAAGGAACTGAGTCCTACCCTCGAGAAACGTATAGAAAACCACTCGAATTTATAAAACTACGAACAGTGAAAATCATAACTACAGTTAGCACAGGATGAATAAACCCTGCTAACGAACTCTCCCAGCACGTTGAACTATATTACTTATTAAATTACCGGTTAATGCAGAAATGTTAAAGTTTGTGTTGAATATATAAAAAGTGAAATTACATACATACGACTGGTGTCATTCTATTTGTATTGTTGTGTAGCTATTAGTTTTCTTCTCTCGAGACATAATAATCTAGTCTTTTGATTAGCAATTAACGGTTCTCAAGTTGAGCCAAATGATACTAAAATTCCCGAGAACAAATATAAATTTTATGTGACCAAAGTGCCGTGATCTGTCTCTCACACAACTTTAGGAATTCTGGTAAAAGAACGATCGATAGTGGTAGCCCATTGCCCAGCTATCAATAAGTCTTACCCCCTAGTAAGATAAACGTATCTTCCCCAGAATATCATCACATCTACCCTTTCTAAACCCGGCTTGATTTACGGGAATAATGTCATTCTTTTCACAATAATGAAACAGACATTTATTTATTATTTTTTCCATTACTTTACCAACATGAGTTGTAAGCGAAATCGGTCTATAACTATTTACACAGGATCTCGGTTTGCCTTCTTTTAAAATAGGTACTACTACTGACTTTGTCCAGAGAGAAGGAAAAGTTTCATTTCGCCAAACTTTTTGGTAAAATGAAAGTAATATCATTTTCCACATTAAAGGCAAATGGACCAGCATTTGATAGGATATACCGTCAGCGCCAACTGCAGTTTTATTGTTAGCAAAAGATTGCAATGTATGTAATAATTCATTTAGTGTTATATCAGCATTGACAAAGAGACTATTGTTAGGTAAAGGGTCTTTATATTCTTCTTTGAGTTCTTCCAATTTTCTATAATTAGTAAGTGTTGTGTCCAAAGAGGAAGTTAAACTATTCTTGGCAAAAACATCAAGAAATGCATCTGCCTTTTCTTGTTCATTTGGGAATATGTTATTGTTTAATTTAATCGGATACTGAGGTAAAGTATACCCGATTTTCATTTCTTTTATCTTTTTCCACACCTTATATAAGTCTTTTGATTCTGTTACTTCTTTTTCGCAGAATAAATTCCAATAAGTTCTTTTTGCCTGAGCTATTACTTTATTACACTGTAATTTGGCTTTTTTCATAGCAATAAAATTAAATTATCATCATTTTTATTTCTTAACCATGTTTTAAAATGCTCTTTTTTATGTGCAACTGCTTCAGCACATTCATTATTATTGTATAAACAACAACAGCAGCAGATAGGACAGCTTGTCACCATGTATAAACAACAACAGCAGCAGATAGGACAGCTTGTCACCATGTATAAACAACAACAGCAGCAGATAGGACAGCTTGTCACCATGTATAAAAGATGTCCATTAAAACCTCAAATAGCAATGAAACGAGAGGCGCTGAGAGAGGATCATCAGGTGGTCAAAGAAACGGTTCTAGGACAACTATCCCCCGAACAACCACCCCCCAAACAGTCGCACCTTGGACAAATTCTCCTCTAGGACATCTACCCACCGGACAAGTACCCCCCTCTCCCATTTCCACCCATTAAATTTTGGTCCCCATTCGTGAGAACAGGTTACATAAATAAAATGATCCTATCCTATAAAATAAAATGATAAAATAAAATGAAATATAAAAAAAGTAAGTCACATATGAGTAGTGAGTAGAGTGGTGATCCAGTTAAATAGAAAAAAAAAGTCGATTTAGTTTGCCAACTAAGGCTAAATATCATATCATTTTCTGAACCATTGGTGTTGTGGCCGACTATGGCCACCGCTGTATAATAGACTTTCTACGAAGTATTGCACACAACATTGTAACCGACTGGGGTAATGCTAGAATATGAATAACTAATGTCTGTATGCTCAAGCTATCTGCATATCAGAAATACTTATGGCTGCATGTTCGATTTCGTTCATACCCACACATCGGCCATCTAACATACCAAGGGAGCCCACACAGTAATGATATTATGCTTACTTTCTGACTATATTAATAAAACATTCACATAAGACAAAACTACCAAGATATTAAAAATCTATTCTTTAAATACATAGATCTAGAAATTTATCCACCACTTTTTAATTGACTAAATTACAACACTCTTCTTTTTACAAATCACATTAACTAGGCATGTGCAAATCGATCAATCCTTCATTTTTGTTTTCTTAAAAAAATTGCAGGAAGTGTGTGTGTGCGCGTGTTTTATTGTCTAAAATACAGGATGTGTGCGTGCGTGCGTGTGTGTTTTATTGTCAAAAATACAGGAAGTGTGAGCGTGCGTGCGTTCGTGCGCGCGTGTGTGTGTGTGTGTGTGTGTACACGCGATGGAACCTGCACCAGTCAGAGTCCAGCACTTGTAGCTTTTATTTTTAAAATTATTTCAACCAACAAGCAATGAGCGGAAACACGGGTAATAATAATAATAATAATAATAATAATAATAATAATAATAATAATAATAATAATAATAATAATAATACGAAGGCGACGACGACGAAGTAGAAGAAGAAGAAGGATGGACGGAAGGAAGGAAAGAAAGAAAGAAAGAAAGGAAGGAAGGAAAGAAGGAAAAAAAACAAACACACAAAAGCTCACAGATTCATTTACTTTTACACAAACGTAATATTTCAAATTCAACACCACCTTCTCCGATTGGCCATTTCCCACTCACCCGCCAATTTGTTACTGCACAACCTTCTTAATTTCTTTCGCACTTCAGTGTAAAACACCAGTGACCCACTGCAGCACAGTTCACAAGCAAAACCATTGTTTGATATTAAGAGTTGAGTTGATATAGAATTACTATTTCAATGTTATTCGGGCGCTTTGTTTCCCTTTGCTGTTGTCTTCCTTTCTTTGCCTTGATACGGGTTATTCATCTACCTCTCTAGTGGAGTCTTGGACTATAATGTGGATCTGTAATAACATGAACGTTGGAGTATTTTGCAATGCTTTACGCCTTTCATTTCCCAACATGACACTGATCTTGAAACGATCCTGACATTAGGATTACTTTGACCTTCACATGACCTCTGAGGCTCATGTTTGATCAAATAAACCAATGTGGATGTGCAAAGTGGGTCAAATATATTGAAATATTCCTTTGTTCAATTACAAAATCAAACGTATTCAGTAATGCCTAAGATGACCTTGACCTTCAAGATCAAAACAAAAAACAATGACTGATAATTGTCGAGCTCTCATGGCTGTCTACCATCCTACCACTTTTCGTTGTAATACGTTTTTTTTTAAATTTAAAAAAAAATAAAAAATAAAGAAAGAAATTAAAACAATTAATAAGAACATATATGGTTTATGTAATCATTCTTATATAGCGCCCTTTTGGCTCAAGAGCTGCTCAAGGCGCTGGCCAATATAGGATGTAACTGAAGTCGCCCAGTGTGCTCACTTGCAGCTTTTGTGCGCATTGTTTAACGCCGAGACAGCTGAGCACAATCCTTGGCGACAGGGGATGTGGGAGAAGGGACCTAGTGTTTGTTGGGTGTATTTGTGTAGCCGGCAGTCGGCACTCGCCTGTCTACCACATGAGCATGAGCAGGATTTTTTTAAAGTCCGTGCCTTGAAATGCACAGACTAGACCCTGGTTTAAACTCTCTTCCGATATTCTTGCATTTTTCTTCTCAGATTCTGGACACACCAGATGTGATCGCTTTGGGATACCCTGCAGACCGGGCAAAGTCACAATTTGAAGAGTGGAACCAAAGGGCGCAGAGTGATGTCCCCACAGCTTTTGTCATTACCATTAAACTCCGCAGATTTACACCTGGAGACCAAGAAATCTATTCTCGATATCTAGAATTCCTGCCACCTGGTTCCAAAGACAATCTCATTCTGGCAATCACATTCTGCGAAAATATTGAGGGACCTGTCGAAAAGGAGATACAGAAACATAACTTTCTAAAGAGTTTGATAGAAAAGGTAAACGGACGTTGCCTTACATTTGCCGAGAATGACGACCCACGACATCTTGAAAAAAACTGGAAGGATATGCTCAGATTCATAAAAAACATGGCTGTTGTACAACTCGTACCCAGAAAGAAGATGGAAGAAAAAAGGTATGATGGTAATAATCAGCAAGTCCAAATCATCAATTTTTTGTTACTGTTTTATATGTATATCTCAATGTTAAAGAAAAAAAAGGATGAACTATTGCGAGGATCAGAACAAAGGTTCAAATGTCAGTCAGTCCTCTACCAAATATATTTTGAATAGTCTTACATCTTTTAGACGGGGCTATGCGAAGCCTTTCTACTTTTCATTGGAGATATAAATACACTTTGCCATGTAGAAATGTGAAAATCTTAGTAGAATCTCTAATTAAACTAAAATGATGTCGCATGTATTTGTAAAACTTTACAAAATAGCCGGCTTATTGGTTTTTTTCAGCACACAAGGGTCAACTCTGCCAGAAAGGCCGAAGTACCGTGTGGTGGTGATGGGAAAGCAAGGCTCGGGCAAGAGCACAGTCTGCAACAAGATACTGGGACGTACTGCCGACGGTCCTTTTCCTGTCTATCCTGATATGATTGGCCATCAGACTACCCATTTCCAGTGTGAATCCACCAACACTGGTGACTTTCATCTTTATGTAAGTGAAGGTGTAAAACTGTCCTCTCTCAGTTGATCAATCCCACCCGCAATATGAAACAGACTGAGTAGTAGTTCAAGTATAGGAATGGTAAAAATAGTCAAGCTCAGTTGTCTAGTTTGAGATAATGCACAAATTAACGGTAGGTCCGGGCTCCTGTTGCCTATCCTATCCTGTCCCGTAACCCGGAGGTCGTAGGGGCACCACAGATGATCGTTTGACCAGCATACTCCATCTTTCTCTGTCCTCAGCAGCCCTCATGGCTTCGCTCAGTGTCAAACCAGTCCATTCTCGAATGTTGTCCACCCACCTCTTTTTCGGTCTCCCTCTTCTTCTACCTCCTTGCACTATGCCTTGCAGAATGGTCTTTGCAAGGCCTGATGATCTGGTGACGTGGCCATACCATCGGAGTTTCCGTTTCTTCACCACTGTGAGCAGGTCATTGTGTTGTCTAATGGCTTGTGTGATGGTCTGTCGGACTTCGTCGTTGGTGATGTGTTGGGTATAGGAAATGCCCAGAAGTCTTCTGTAGCACCTCATCTCCATGCTTTGTATTCTTCGTTGGAGATCTGCTGTGAGGGTCCATGCTTCGCAAGCATATAGGAAGATGGAGATGACAAGGGAGCGCAGCAGTCTTACTTTGGAATGTAGACTGATTGTTGTATCAGCTTGGGAATATTGGACGCTTTCTGCCAAATGGTCACTAGGGCTTCCTATGATATTATTATTTAGTAGTGTAGGCATTTAATATGTATGTGTTTTGTTCATATTTTATAATGATTTTTGTATTCCATTTTGTTTTTTGTAAACAGGGGTTCGATAAATTAAGAGTATAGCCCCAGCGTCCCTTGCGTGGGATGCCTTTATTGTAAAGTGATCGGCTGGTGGAGTGCTTCCAGTGTTACCACTGGGGTTGTTTCAGCAGATCTTTTATGCAGATCAGGGGTGAGTCATCTTTCAGCCAAGTAGTGGTCTTGATTTTGTGGTCCTGATTCGGCTGTTTGCAGTCCGCTGGACCCTGTAAGCAATAACTAACTAACTTACTTTAAAGAATTACTGACACTGGAAAGATGCATTTATGTCCCCAATATCTGACTTTGCATTCCTCAAAAAAATGAAATATTTTCTAAGAATGTACATAAATAGCCGTTATGCTAAAACTGAAGTGTTTAACATATGCGATTTCATGCAATGACCTGGGTTTTCTTTTATCAACACCATATTCTAGACAAATTTCCTTTTTATATTTAGTATTATCACAATGTGCGCCATGGGTGGGGAAGGTTGTGTCACTTTTACTTACGTTCTTACTTCTGCAATAGCATGCCTTGAGATAAAGTTTTGTTTGTTTTGGTTTGTAACTGGATGATTATTATTTCTTTTGGCGCTTTTGGATGATGTATGTTGAAAATGAGTCAATGAGAGATGAATTTCATTTTTCTGGCACAAGGTGCCCCGCCCCCACCCTCTCTTCCCCCTTCTCCTTGCCTCTCCTAAAACTGTTTTTGAACAGAAAATTGAAATACGGATCGACTAAGCAACCGCCCGAATGACCGACCCAAGAAATTGCCACTGATTGGTTAGTCTTAAGTTGAAGTACCAGTATTCCAAAAATCATCAGTTCAGCCGTATTTCGGATATTGAAGAAAATGTATTTGGCAAAGATTTGGCCCACGCGACCTTGCCCTTTGAGATAGAGCACCTTCGAGGGCATGGGAAGCTGGTTACTAACCTTGGGAACATGCCTATGAAGTTTGAACACAATTGTATTCGTCTAATTACATTTTCGGACCGGCTACTTCATTGCTGTTCCTCCTAGATGAACGTACATCGGTGTAATTTTAAAAAAAAGTGTGAGTGTGTGTGGTTCTTTTACTTAGTAAGGTAAGGTAAGCCTGCTGCGCTCCCTTGTCATCTCCATCACAGCAGATCTACAACGAAGAATACAATGCATGGACATGATGTGCTACAAAAGACTTTTGGGCATTTCCTATACCCAGCACACCACCAACAACGAAGTCCGACAGATCATCACACAAGCCAATGGACAATACGATGACATGCTCACAGCGGTGAAGAAACGAAAACTCAGATGGTATGGCCACGTCACCAGATCATCAGGTCTTGCAAAGACCATCCTGCAAGGCGCGGTACAAGGAGGCAGAAAAACTGAGAGACCGAAAAAGAGGTGGGAGGACAACATTTGAGAATGGACTGGTTTGACACTGAGCAAAGCCATGAGGATTGCTGAGGACAGAGAAAGATGGAGTACGCTTGTTAAACGATTATCTGTGGTGCCCCAGCGACCTTTGAGTTACAGGATAGGACATAATAGGATAGGAGTTTGTGTGTGTGTTTGTTAGTGGCGTTTTTTTTTTTTTTTTTTTTTTTTTACACAATGCTATTTATATTTATGTATTTGATGCTTCCATGTTACCTTGGGCCTGATTTTCACACAATAAGAGTGATGTATAGACTTGTTTGCATAACATACAAAATTAGTCTTTTTCTTTCCAGATAGTGGACACACCAGACGCTTTTGACATGGGGCTTAATGAGGCTTCCGCGGAGGACACATTCAAACAATGGGAGCTCCAAGGGCCACCAGACTGCCCTACTGTCATTGTGCTCACAATGCGTGTAGACATTTTTATAGACGTAGACATTGTAGAATACTATTTAAGGTACCTTTCCACAATCCCAGATAATTATCACAACAATATTATTGTAGCTTTCACGTTTGCGGAACGTCTAGAAAAAAGAATGGAAGAAATTGAACAGAGTAATGCAAAATACATTCTCCAAAAGACTGGCAAGAACTACATTGTCTTCTCTTTAAACGAAAAGGAAGAGAGACTGACTGACACTATTGACAAACTGAAAGCCTTTCTAGTTGCAGCGGAAAGGAAACCTACAGAGAAACACAAGGCATCAACCTCCGGCGCCACTGCAGCCAGTCCACACACGCTTTCTCCCACATTGGAAAGGAAACCGACAGAGAAACCCAAGGAATCAACCTCCGGCGTCGCTGCAACCAGTCCACACACGCCTACTCACACTGTGGAGAGGTAAATCGATTTTCATTTGAACTTAACACATCGCATTTTAAATTTAAACATGCACCGTAGTCCTCTTGCAAGCTGGTAAGGAAATAATTTCATAAAGTTTTCATTCTATGCCTTTCATGAATGTTCACATCATTCCAACCCATATACAAAAGACTGGATCGTTCCATTACAAACTGTAGTGATCTAAATGAAAACACGAGTTGGATATCATTAACGAAATAGTAATTACATTATCATATTTTCTGTAACGAGTTCTAGTAATTCTCAAACAAGAAGCTGGAAAAGCACAAGTACGACTGTACAATACAATACAAGATTATTGCTTTAGGTCCAGCGGACTCTTCCGAGCCAAATCAGAACCAAAGTACGACTGTAATAGCAGAAGAATTTCCAACAGCGAACTTAAGGTCAAACCAAGAAAAATCTCACATGGAATTTGTAAGGTTGGATATATTGGGCCTGTCGCGGAGAGAGAGAGAGAGAGAGAGAGACAGAGAGACAGACAGAGAGACAGACAGACAGACAGACAGACAGACAGAGACAGACAGAAACAGAGACAGAGAGAAAGAGACAGACACAGACAGAGAGAGAGCCGGGTAGTAAAATTTAAAACTATGTATGAGAGGTGGGAGGAAGGGTAAAGGATGGGAGGGGAGTGTCACGTGGGGTTTATGGGCTCTGCACAATGGAATTATGGACCCTCACGTTTATTCGGTGGGAACTGCTAGTAAGTCACCCTATGAATTACTTTAATAAATGTATTTGTTTAGCTCGTTCTGTGTTAAGGCTGGGGTACAGAAATAGATAGAAAAATGGTAAAAGATTACTGTCACACTAGCTTTCACACGGCTATGAATCATATGTAGTCCAGCCACTTGATAACAGTTAAAATCACACATTTATTTCTTCTACTCTATACAAAATTATCTAAGTACTAATCTAACTTAAAAAGTCTCAGTCACTGCTAATAAGTCGATCGCTGATAGTCTAGGCAGCTGTTATTTCTTCCTCGGGCACTTGCTATAATATTTCATGTAGATTTGGACTACTGTGGTCCGATTTACAGTTTCTGAAGAGTTGGACTACTGTGGTCCTGTTATGATCAGTTTAAGTGCACCTTCGCCTTATGCACTTAACTCATGTGTGGGGTGTTCGAAGTCCTTCTGTGAGGTAGCTTCTGGTACACCTTTGTCGTTGTGTAGTTGGGTTCCCTTGCCACGCTGTGAGGTCTGACAGGGTGTTTCTTCGGGTATCTCTTTCCGTCTTGTGCGGTAGAGTCTCCTCAACCATCTAGTCGTTTCTGTGGAGTGGGGCACACAGGATAGCTCGGGATAGCTCGGGATAGCTCGCCTGCTCGTCTGTAATATAAGAGACGAAATTCTGCACAACCCTGAATAATCGGTTTGTGCAGAGCGTCTCACTGAAAGCCAAGTAGCCCTCAGTGATAGCTCCACATCTCTATACATAAGCGACGAACATTCTGCTACTTCCGGGGTCCGCTGTAATCTCACTCTAAATTCCTATACATACATAAATATCAATCGTGTCTAACTATACACATACAGAATTAATAATATTATAAACATTCAGTGGTACAGCCACTGGTCTGCAAACATACATATAAGTTAAACAACAGTGGTTCCGTACGGGATACAACATGGCGGCGCAACCGGTCGTGTTTCGCCTCGTGGTAGGCTCTTCCACGTGGTCCCGCAAATTCGGATTAACAATTCACATTTATGCATAGCAAATTCTTCAAACATAATTTCAACAATAATACAAATATATCACGATGAAACAGAAGGGTGTTCATTTACCTGTTTGACAAGTTCAGGCCCGTGATGACTTGAGAGACTTCTAAGATTTCAAAGTCCTGCTTCCTGGTCTATGAGTGAAGATAGTTCTCTGCTAGCTAAGGAGATGTTACTTCTTCCTCGTCCCACACACGACTGACCAAGCTGTGCTAGGTTTTGACACATTCAAAACTGCTCTACCCACTGAGCCTGCTCTGATTGGTTAAAACGGTCCGATTCAAAACTCAAGTGCTGACTCACTGCGATGTGGGTGGCTCGCTCGCTGTGTGTGGTCTGCTGTGTAATTTAATTGCTGCTGTGTAATAGTCTAACTTCTCTACTGTTACAAAGACTACACATGGCTAAATAGTCAACAAGCAGAGTTAAGACTAGCCAGTTCGTGACAGGCTCCCTCAACTGAAAAAAGGCGATGACTACTGGATTCGACCTTTTTCTACTACAGAGCCTAGTTTAACACTGCACTATCCTAGGGTCCTATTACAAACTAATTAAGCTGCTCTACCTGAGCTGCAATGCTGTGCCAGGTAGTTATGGACACTAGTGACAGGGTTTTATTGGGCGGGGACGAATTCTGGTGCTGTGGCCCTTAGTTGTGTTGGGTGGGCGACAGCTGCTGAGTCCTCCACGAGATGGCGACTGAGGTAGTCGGCTCCGTGGTTCTCTTTGCCGGGGATGTACTCGATTTGGAATGAGTATGCCTGAAGGGTGAGTGCCCATCGCATCAGGCGAGAGTTCAAAGACTTGGAGGCTGCCAGGAACGATAGTGGTTGGTGGTCCACTTGAACTGTGAAGTGGGTCCCATACAGGTAGAGTTGGAACTTCTGTATGGCCCAGACTAGTCCAAGACATTCTTTCTCCGACGTGGCGTAGTGGGTCTCGGCGGGTCTCAATTTCCTGCTGGCGTAGGCGACAGGGAATAGCGTCTCTGCATTCTTGGGGTCGCGCTGTAGCAGTACTGCTCCGAGGCCTAAGTCGCTTGCGTCGGTGCGAAGAACGAATGGCTGAGTCAAATCGGGTAGGTGGAGTACTGGCGCCGATGTCATTCTGTCCTTGAGTGTTTCGAATGCTGTCTCGCATTCGGCTGTCCATACGACTTTGTCCGGGGCGATTTTCCGGGTTCCATTTGTCAGTGGTACGGCGGTGCTGTGGTAGTTGTGGATGAGCTTCTTCCGCGATGGCGATGGCCATCCATGTGTGTGTGCTGGGGGTCGCTGGTCGATCCGTGTATTTCTTGAGGCGATTGATGTGGTGGTATCGGGCTCTCCCGTTCACCTCTACTTGGTAGACTGTCTTGGATTTCTTGGCAGTCACCCGGTACGGTCCTCTCCAAGCGATGTCCAGCTTGTTGGTTCCACTTGGAAGTAAGAGTAGCACTTGATCGCCGACTTGCAGTTCTCTGTCCTTCGCGTGGCGGTTGTAGTACTTCGCCTGACGGGCTCTTGCCTTCTTCAGTGCTTCACCAGCTTTCTTCCACGTTGCTTTGAGGGTTTCCTGCAGGTCTGCGACGTACTTGGTGGCACCTCTTGGTGTGTCATCTATCTTGGCTTCCGTCCAACTTCTGCGTAGGGCTTCTAGCGGTCCTGCTAGAGGTCTGCCGAATAGCAATGTTGACGGGGTGTAGCCTGTGGCTGCATGGGGCGTTTCTCGGTATGCGAACAGTGCCGCATTCACGTAGGTGTCCCACGCTTCTGGATTGTCGTCGGCGACTTTCCTGAGGATGGTGAGAAGGGTTCCATTCAGTCTTTCTACTTGTCCGTTGCTGGCGGGTTGGTATGGTGGTGTGCGAATGTGATGAACTTGTATCAACTCGAACACGTCTTGCATCAGGCGGCCGGTGAACTGAGATCCGTTGTCCGTTCTAATGCTGTCCGGGAATCCGACTCTGGTAAAGATGGCTATGAGTGCATCTGCGATCTTCTTGGTGTCGATCGCTGGCAACGGGACTGCTTCGCACCACATCGTACATGCGTCGACGAGTGTGAGTAGAAATCTGTTCCGCTTCTTGGTCATGGGCAGTGGTCCTACTATGTCTACTGAGACTTGCTGGAATGGCACGCCGACTACTACTGATGGTCCTAAGGTAACTGGTACGGTGTGATGTCGCGGGGAATATCGTTGACATTGGTGGCAAGATTTCACGTAGCGCTTGACATCCTCCGTGATTCCTGGCCAATAGTAGTGTGCGCTAATTCTCTGCACTGTGGCTCCAATTCCCATGTGTCCGCTGAGTGGCATGCTGTGGCCTAATTCTAGTACTTGGGCTCTAAGGGTGGCTGGCAGTACTAGTTGGGTGTGATCTCCATCTCCTTGTCGATGTAGAACTCCCTCTTCCATGTAGAAGTCTCCCTTGTGCGGGGGTGTGTGCGCCTTGGGTAGCTTCTGGAAGCACTTCGCTATCGAGGTGTCTTCTTTCTGTGCTGTTTTGATCTCTTCGAGTCCTGGATTCGGAGCGAACTCGGGCTGGGGTGGTTGGGTTTTAGCTTGGGCCCTGGTTTGCACTGCAGCTATCTCTACAGTTTTAGGGGGCGTGCCTAAGAACACATACCTACAACCTAGCACTAGATCATACAGGGGTTTCTGTAAAACAGCTGCTTGGATTCGTCCTGTGACGTACCTACTCTCTACTTCGATCCATGCTATTGGGCAAGTAGTCGTCGGTTTCGTCAAGTCGGCTCCTTGTAGTTCGACTGTCTTGTCTGTCAAGTCCGCGCGCGATACAAGAGATTCGCTAACTATCGCGTCGTATGATAGACCTGTGTCATACAGACAGTTCGCTTCTTTACCGTTGACCTTGACCGTGTCTGTCACCGATGGGTGATCTCCGATTGTGTGTGGCTTGTTACCGCTACTTTGAGTTAGAACTCTGTGCGCTGGCCGGCTTTCGCGCTCTTCCCTACGTTGTGCGGCCAACTTGAAACATTCTGCGGTGGAGTGATTGTTTCTGTTGCAGAACGAACAATACCGTCTCTGTTCTGCGGGACCTCTTTTCCCGAATTCCGTGTTGGGTCCTTTATTTTGCCCAGGTCTGGGGTTATTCGGCTTATTCGCGGTGCGCTCTTCCCGGTTAGGGCTTCGTTTCTGTGCCTCTTTCCCGTTAGGCTTTAGGTCTCGCCTGAAGCTCTTGGCTTCTCCGTGTGCGGCCACGTACCTATCTGCGACCTTGACCAGATCTTCCAGTCTTTCCGCGCCCTGCTCTACTGAGAATGTCCTCAGCTCGGGGGTCATGGTTTCCCGTAGCTGTTCCCATACTAACAGTTCTGTCAGTCCATCATACGTCTTAGCCGTGGCTGACTGGCTAATCCACTTATCCAGCATTGTGGACAACCGATCCGCGAACTGCGCATAGCTCTCTCCTTTCACTCTCCGATTGGTGCGGAACTTTTGCCGATAGCATTCTCCTGTTAGTTCAAATCCCGTTAGGAGTGCCTCTTTTACTTTGTGATAGTCAGTCACTCTGTCAGTCGGTAGCTTACTGTAGATGTCATAAGCCTTTCCTCTAAGCCCTTGACTAAGCTTGAAAGACCAGTGAGTGGGATCTAGTTTGTACTCTGTTGCTAGGCGCTCAAACCTAGTCAGATAGAGATCTAGACCTTCTTCTCTCTCATTGAATGTTCCCAGTGGAAATGACATTCCTTGTACAGGGTTGGATGCTACCTCTAGCTGATCTGAGTGGGGAGGGGTTGAGGAAGAACTTGAAGCTCCTGATCCCAATCTTCTTAGCTCTAACTCATGCTGTCTTTCTTTTTCCTTTTCTTCCCTCTCTTTTTCTTTTTCTGCCCGCTCATACTCCCATTTCCTAACTTCTGCTTCTCTCTCTGCTGCTAATGCTGCCTTCTTCTGCTCTACTTCTAATTCTAGTTTCTTCTGCTCTGCTTCTAATTTCTTCTGCTCTGCTTCTAATTTCTTCTGCTCTGCTTCTAGTTCCAGTTTCTTTTGCTCTCTTGCTGCTTCTAACTCTAGTTTCTTCTGCTCTGCTTCTAATTTCTTTGCCTCTCTCTCTGCTGCCCTCTCTGCCTTAGCCTCCTGCTTCTCTACCTCTGCATTGATATACGCAATTAGGTCTCCCCCTGCTAAGTGTAAAGCTTCCCCTAATTCCTTGAAGCGCAATCTCAAGGCCACTGGGTCCGACATTGCCAAACGTGTCTATGAACAACCTCTGAATCACGTGGAATACCAAAACACTAGCAATATTGCAAGTCAATAACAACAATGCAAAGACAATCAAATTCGTAATCAATAATAGAATAAAACAAGAGTCAAATGGCATACAACAGTTATTTAAGCAAAACCTGCAAAAGAACAATGCAACATACAGGCACAAAAATAATTGAAGCAAAAAAGTTTTTAACTAAAGAATAGTGCACCACAACTGATCAGTGTTATACCCTTACACTATTCTGAGTTATTCTGCTTCTACTGTTGTTATCTAATTTTATTGTACTTAGGTCCGGTTATACCCAATTCCTATTATACACAGATCCTAGCTAGGCTCGCCAATTAAAGTGTCACGTGGGGTTTATGGGCTCTGCACAATGGAATTATGGACCCTCACGTTTATTCGGTGGGAACTGCTAGTAAGTCACCCTATGAATTACTTTAATAAATGTATTTGTTTAGCTCGTTCTGTGTTAAGGCTGGGGTACAGAAATAGATAGAAAAATGGTAAAAGATTACTGTCACACTAGCTTTCACACGGCTATGAATCATATGTAGTCCAGCCACTTGATAACAGTTAAAATCACACATTTATTTCTTCTACTCTATACAAAATTATCTAAGTACTAATCTAACTTAAAAAGTCTCAGTCACTGCTAATAAGTCGATCGCTGATAGTCTAGGCAGCTGTTATTTCTTCCTCGGGCACTTGCTATAATATTTCATGTAGATTTGGACTACTGTGGTCCGATTTACAGTTTCTGAAGAGTTGGACTACTGTGGTCCTGTTATGATCAGTTTAAGTGCACCTTCGCCTTATGCACTTAACTCATGTGTGGGGTGTTCGAAGTCCTTCTGTGAGGTAGCTTCTGGTACACCTTTGTCGTTGTGTAGTTGGGTTCCCTTGCCACGCTGTGGGGTCTGACAGGGTGTTTCTTCGGGTATCTCTTTCCGTCTTGTGCGGTAGAGTCTCCTCAACCATCTAGTCGTTTCTGTGGAGTGGGGCACACAGGATAGCTCGGGATAGCTCGGGATAGCTCGCCTGCTCGTCTGTAATATAAGAGACGAAATTCTGCACAACCCTGAATAATCGGTTTGTGCAGAGCGTCTCACTGAAAGCCAAGTAGCCCTCAGTGATAGCTCCACATCTCTATACATAAGCGACGAACATTCTGCTACTTCCGGGGTCCGCTGTAATCTCACTCTAAATTCCTATACATACATAAATATCAATCGTGTCTAACTATACACATACAGAATTAATAATATTATAAACATTCAGTGGTACAGCCACTGGTCTGCAAACATACATATAAGTTAAACAACAGTGGTTCCGTACGGGATACAACATGGCGGCGCAACCGGTCGTGTTTCGCCTCGTGGTAGGCTCTTCCACGTGGTCCCGCAAATTCGGATTAACAATTCACATTTATGCATAGCAAATTCTTCAAACATAATTTCAACAATAATACAAATATATCACGATGAAACAGAAGGGTGTTCATTTACCTGTTTGACAAGTTCAGGCCCGTGATGACTTGAGAGACTTCTAAGATTTCAAAGTCCTGCTTCCTGGTCTATGAGTGAAGATAGTTCTCTGCTAGCTAAGGAGATGTTACTTCTTCCTCGTCCCACACACGACTGACCAAGCTGTGCTAGGTTTTGACACATTCAAAACTGCTCTACCCACTGAGCCTGCTCTGATTGGTTAAAACGGTCCGATTCAAAACTCAAGTGCTGACTCACTGCGATGTGGGTGGCTCGCTCGCTGTGTGTGGTCTGCTGTGTAATTTAATTGCTGCTGTGTAATAGTCTAACTTCTCTACTGTTACAAAGACTACACATGGCTAAATAGTCAACAAGCAGAGTTAAGACTAGCCAGTTCGTGACAGGGAGGAGGTGGGGGGAGTGTACCACTTAATTGTTGTTGTTTTTTATCAATAGTTGATTCAGCCCAAATGCTTGAATCTTGATAAGTGTAACTCAGATTCGTTTATCCACGGAGACTGTTCACTCGAACTCTGCAACAAGGCAGGAGTCGTATTTAGTTTTCCAACTTTAATCAGCAAACATCAATGTTACATTGAAACGCGCATGATAGTTCGTGTGAAACGCGTCCGATAGATCTGATCGTTTTATTTTGCAAAGCATGCAATAATAGAGTGTATTTACCTTGGATTTGATTTTGCGTTGTTGTTAGAAGAAGCTTTTTATAACCGTTGGTTGTTTACTATCGATCGAAGCGTGTGGATATTTCTAGTGGTAACTAGAGACGCTTCCATTCTAAATATGGTTGTATGACGTGAGACAGTGATGACGAAATTTGTTCTGATTGGTTAAAATTGTGTCGCGCTCGATCATTCGAAAGTTTTCTCGAGTATAGAGAGACTATATATGTACCGCACTGTTTGAGTTGAGAGAGGATTGTAACGTGGAACAGTAGAGAGTTGAAAGTTGTAAAGAGAAAGTGGAAAAGCGATTGAGCGATTTTATGCAGTTGTTGATGTTCGCTGAATAAAGTTGGAAAACTGCATACGACGACTTCTGCCTTGTTGTTGAGTGAGCAGGCTGCGTGGATAAACGAATCTGAGTTACACTTATCAGGTTTCAAGCATCGGGGCTGAATCAACTGCTAAAAAAACAACATCGAGTGTAACAATCAACAACTGCATCCAAGATCACTTTCCGAAAATCACTTCAAAGATCATCACCAAAAATCATCATAAATCAAAATCACTCTCACTATATCTGTCCACACAATCAGACAGTGCGTTACTTATATCGCCTCTTTGCAATCGAGAACAAGTTCGAATATTCCAGCATGATGCAATAAAACTCGTCACCGGAACTATGCACTGTCTTGCGACATATAACCATATTTAGGAGAGAAGAATATCTTAGCTATTATTAGATTTATCTAGATGCTTCGGTGGATAGTAAACAAATAATTCCGAAAAATTTTCAACAATATCGATCGACGAAAATTATCAACATTGTACAAAGCTTCTTCTAACAAGAACGCAAATTCAAATCAAAGGTAAATATACTCTGCTTTGCAAAATAAAATGATCGGATCTATCGTGCACGTCTCAAACGTAACATTACCCCCTACACAAGAAGAAATTTATTTAATTTCTATCATCAACATTGAGACGCAAGGCAAAGTGCCAGTGTCCAGAATTAAAACTTATTTCAGTCTGTCTGGATACTTTCAATGTTCTTTCATCCGCACGGCAACGATGCCCTCGTCCGTTACGGTTGTCATCGTCCCAGGATCAAAGACAGTGATCTCATAGACTTTCCTGGAGTCAATGCATCTTCTTTTGCTTCCTTCTTCCATCGAATGTCCGATGAAGTCGACGTTCGGTTCCCAGAATGCTGGGTCTCACGGTCAAGTTGGCTTGTGTTAGACGGTGAAATAGTTCCCTCAAGGTCTTTAGATGCTCCTTCCAGGTCTGGGTGTGGGCTATAGTCGGCCCAGTAACGCACGACGTTGTCCATGCATTTGAGCATCTTCCTCATTCCTCTCTTCAAGGTACCACCGCTGTTGACCATGCCAAAGGGCATCCTTAGGCACTCGTAAGTCCCATTAGGAGTTCTAAAAGCAGTCTTTGGTTTGTTCTTTTGACGCACGGGGACTTGCCAAGGTCAATCTTTGAGATATTGTTACTCCCCGCCTAAATAGGCGGAACAGGTCTGCTGCAGTGGGCAAAAGCACAGGGTCGAAGACGGTGATCTTGTTAACCTTCCTGCAGTCAATGCATACTCTGTTGCTCCAGTCCTTCTTCTTCACGACCACGACAGGGGACACGTAGGGGGAACTGGACTCCCGCCCCCACGGGCTCGGCTCCGCGCGCCGGGGGTGGACCCCATGCCTCTCTCTGGCTGGGTGACAAAGTTGCCTACCCCTTTTGCTTCTCTTTTGTCTTGTTTCTGTCTTATTGGTCCTTTCACCTATATTCTCTTCACCCGTAAATTCTCCCACTAAAATGCAGTTTTGACTTCCTCTCTTCTGCCTTACCGGACTTTTCCTGTCTTCTTTTTCCCCATCATTTCTTCTTTTTCTACACTCCTTTTTCTCTGTGGCCTTCTCTTGGCCCCCTGCGTTTGCTGTGCAGGGCAAACCGTGTCGGGGGAGAATGGGATCCTGGAGGTTGAGGTCACTGAGGGACTGCGGTCTCTTCACACTAACACACCTCTTTGGCCCGGACTTCTCCTAGACGGGAGACTGGCGTGGCCCGCGTCAGTCAAGCGGCTGGTCGTGTATTGCCCTAGCTCTGCTAGAAGGCTGCGGCTCATGGGTCAAACTTGAACAAAACCGTTGTGGCAGTGCGGGATTGTCTGGGTGTATATCCCCCCCTGTAGCCCTGGTGCGCTCCTTTGCTGGATTTTCCGCTTGGACGCATCCCCTTGTTGGACTCCGTGGTGGGTGGGGAGCAGGAGGATGAATTAACAAATTAATAACATGGCTTCAACAAAACAAAAAAAACGACTTCACGGTGACGACTCTGACACCGATACGGACAGTGACTTGGACGTGAGACGAATAGCTTGTGACTCTGGAGTGGAAGGGGCCTGGACTCGTTTTTTGGTTGTGGAAGGGGCGGATCCAGCTATGCCACTGAGCAAGCTGTCCCCGTTCGCCATCCATAAAGGGTTCCAGTCCGTTAGCACAACCGGTTTCAAGGATGTTAAAAAACTTAGATCTGGGGCCTACCTGGTGGAGTGCTCGACCAAAAGGGCATCGGACTGTCTTCTGAAGAGGAATTTAGCCGTCTTCGTTGATAGACAAATAAAAGTTTCTGTTCATGGACGGCTGAATTCCTCCAAAGGAGTCATCCGATGTCAGGACCTGTGTGATATGTCCGAGTTGGAAATCCGAGATGAGCTCTCCAGCCAGGGGGTCATGGCAGTGCAGAGGGTATTTGTTAACAAAGGAAACAAACGTATTCCTTCTAACACACTTTTTGTGACCTTTGCCATGGCCAAGTTGCCGGAGTCACTCAAGGTAGGGAGGCACTGTGGTCTAATGGTAGTGCTTCGGCTTGAGGATCTGAAGGTCCCGGGTTCGAGCCCTGGCCGGGCCATTGTGTTGTGTCCCTGGGAAAGACACTTTACTCCTGTTTTCCTACTCCTTCGGATGAGAGTATAAACCGAGGTCTAGTCTGTGCCGCATACATTCCATCATAACGGACTATAAAGATCCTGACGCTCATGTCCTAGACGGGTGAGTGCCGGTAACAAGAACACACCCAGCATGCACTTGGTCCTCCTCCCCCATCCCTGGCTGCCCAGGATTGTGCTCAGTTGTCCGGACGTCAGACCATGCGCCAAAGGCTGCGGGTGGGCGTCTCGGACGGTTTGAGTTAGATCCTGTATCGGCCAGCGCCTTGATCCTTAGGCTAAGGCGCCTTATAAATGACGAACAGTAAAAAAGGTGGGATACCTTAGGGTGAAGGTGACGCCCTTCACACCATCGCCTTTGCGCTGCTACCGTTGCCAAAGGTTTGGCCACGGTAGCAAGACCTGCAAAAATACAGAAATTTGCCGTGAATGCGGAAAAGAGAAACATGAAAGCGATTGCAAAAATCCTATTTGCTGCGTAAATTGCGCGGGGCAGCATGCTTCCAGCTCCAAAGATTGCCCTCAGTGGCAGTTGGAGCTGGAAATTCAAATGTTCGGGCCACTGAGAGATGCTCCTTCGGTGACGCGAGGAGAAACGTTACGGAAATTAGACCGGTTGTGCGAGAGAGGTCATTTGCGTCCGTGGTGGGTTCCACACCTCTTGTGGAATCTAGCACACACCCGGCAACGGAAATTCTCTTAAATAAAATGACCCAGATTCTGGAAACATTGTGCAAGCGGATGGACACTGGAAAAAATGCTCACGTTGTTTGCTCAAAAGGGGGATTCTCCAGCCCAACCGGACACACTGGAGAATGTGCCGACGGTCACATCCAAAACCGTCACTCCCAACACGCAGACGGCCGTGTATAAAGCCGTCACACCTGCCGCGAAAGAGGCTATGCCTCAGGCCGCCACACCAACGGCGGGTTTTAGCGACCGGGTAGTCGCAGAGGCGGCTAAAATTTTAGTTGCTCAGCAGAGGAGTGTCAGAGGAGGAGAGGGAAAGGTTGGAAAGGGTGTAAAGGAGAAGGACGATCTGAGACCCGGTGCTGGGGAAAAGGGGAGGAAGTTGGCTGGGATTTTGGGTTCCGGGGCTTTGACAAAAAATCAAAAGCCCGGACCTATTTCTTCCAAGCACCATCAACCTCTCGAAACGGAGAACCGTTTCGGGGAGTTGATGGATCACGAGGAGATGGATGAGGGTCCGAAAACTAAAGAGACTTAATTGTGCTCTCAGAGATGAAAATTTTAGCAATTTTTTACTTCATTTTTATGGCCATTTTACAATGGAATATCCGAGGGATAAGGGCAAATTATGAGGAGCTATGCTTTCTGCTGACAGAGCATCGACCTGAAGTGTTGGCCATTCAGGAAACTCTCTTATCAGAGAAACAGCTAATAGATATTACTGGTTATTCGTCTCTAGATTGTATATCTTCTAGAGGCGTTTCACTCTTTATTCATAGAAACGTCCCATTTAACCCAATTTCACTTAATACAAGTTTACCAGCAGTTGCAGCCAGAGTATCTCTTTTTAAATCCCTCACAGTTTGTTCTATATATTTGATCCCATCAATAAATGTGAATAAAAATGAACTCGAGAATTTGATCTAACAGCTACCTACCCCTTTTTTGTTGTTGGGAGATTTTAATGGACGCTGTCCCCTGTGGGGTAGCGATCGTACCGATTCTCAGGGGAAAATAATTGAAGATATTTTAGACTCGTTGAATCTAGTAACTTTGAACGAGGGTGCTCCAACTTTTTCCTGTTCAAGAGCCGCTTCTTTGTCCCACATTGATATATCGATCTGTGATCCCTCCTTACTTTTGGATTTTAAATGGACAGTTTTAGAAGATCTCCATGGCAGCGACCATTTTCCGGTTTTATTAAAACATGATTCAGACAACCTTGAGCAAACTCATGGCAGGTGGAAACTGAAACAAGCTAACTGGAGTCTGTTTTCTAACCTGTCTGAGGTTCAGTTACGTGCTAAGAAACAGGAATTTTTGAGTGCCATAGATCCAATACAGCTCTACACTGACATAGTTATAAACAGTGCCAAGGAGTCCATCCCGCAAACTTTATCAAAACCCTATACAATTAAAAAACCCTGGTTTGATGATGAATGTAAACAACTTCAGCAAGCCCGTAAAAAGGCTTTACGAATGATGTATCTGCATCCAAGCTCTGAAAATAAACAGAACCACCAACGTTTGCGAGCCCAATGCCGACAGCTCTTCAAAAGTAAGAGAAGAGAATCATGGAGAGGTTTCTGCTCCACGCTAAATTCGAAAGCGAAACTGTCGAAGGTTTGGAAAGTGGTCCGCAAACTCAAAAATTAAAGTAACAAACAGGTGAGCCCATGCCTTACTGTGCAGGGGGACGTAATCGGAGAAAAAAAACTAGTAGCTGATCTTTTAACCTCTTTTTTTGCTGCAAATTCTTCTTCTGAAAATTATTCCGTCTCTTTTGAAACAATTAAAACACGTAAAGAAAAACAACGGTTAAATTTTACCTCTGATAATTCTGAAGACTACAATATTTCGTTCTCATTACTCGAGCTTGACGATGCAATTAACAAAAGTGCAGATTCAGCAGTTGGACCGGATGATGTACATTATCAATTTCTCAGACATTTAACAAGGTACTCACTGTCTCAACTGCTGGACATCTTCAATCAGATTTGGATCAATGGCACATTTCCTCCCTCTTGGAGAAAGGCCATTATTGTACCAATTCCTAAACCTGGCAAAGACCATACTAATCCAACAAACTATAGACCAATAGCCTTAACGTCTTGCTTATGCAAGACGCTGGAAAGAATGGTTTATTCCCGTTTACTGTGGTATCTGGAAACAAATAATATATTATCCAACACTCAGTGTGGCTTTCGAAGTGGTCGACGTACTGTTGACCACCTGGCGCGACTGGAAACTTTTTGCCCAAGACACACTACATGATGAAACTATCCACTAGTTCCATACCGGATCGGTCGTCGCCCGGCTCAACAAGGACCGCGCCTTCCGTTGGCCACCAGGACGGAGGTGATAAGTATGCTACAGATGAACAATTTAGCAAGATCCGCGCGAGAAACAACATCGTCATAGGAACCTGGAATGTCAGGACCCTAACTGCGGAAGGAAAATTAGAAGAACTGGCCCACGAGCTGGACCACTATCGATGGAACGTTCAAGGTATCAGCGAACTGCGCTGGAAAGGCCTAGGGGAAACAACGACCGACAAAGGCCACAAGCTCTATTTCAGCGGAAGAGATGACAGGCACGAACACGGTGTTGGATTGCCGCCCAGTCTCCAGTAGACTCATTACCATCCGTCTGAGAGCAGCCCCTTTCAACATCACCATCATCCAGGCCTATGCCCCAACATCAGACTATGATGACAGCGAAGTGGAGGATTTTTATGAAAATCTACAGGCGGTCCTTGACCAAGTGCCGAAGAAGGACATAGTCATAGTGCAAGGCGACTGGAATGCCAAGGTTGGCCAAGATGCGCACCACAACTGGGGAGACACATGTGGACCCCACTGCAACAACGAGACAAATGACAGGGGTCTGAGACTCTTGGAGTTTGCCAGATACAACAATCTGGTATTGGCAAACATGCTTGGTCTTCACAAAAACTCCAGACGATGGACATGGCACAGTCCTGGCGGGGAGCATCACAACCAGATAGACTACATCATGGTCAAGAAACGCTTCGGATCAAACATCAACATTGGCAGGACACGCACTTTTCCAGGAGCAGACATCGGAAGTGACCACGATCTCGTGATGATGTCTTTCCGGCTCCACTTGAAGAGAGTAAATACAGCAAAGTGCACTAGACTGAAGTTCGACCTGGACAAACTGCAAGACCCGGAGGTGGCAGAACTATTTCAGGCCACAATTGGAGGGAAATTTGAACCACTGCTCATTTTGGGGGCTGGTGAAGTAGATGTCAACACCATGACCACCATCTTCAACTCAGCTGTGACAGTTGCCGCCACTGACATCCTTGGTAAGCACCGACCAAAGAAGAAGCCGTGGATCACACCTGAACTTTTGAATCTGTGTGATAAACGAAGAGAGATAAAAAATAAAAAGAACACCTCACAAGGAGCTGATGTCTACCGAAAAATCAACAATGACATCCGAAAAGGCATGTGCACAGCAAAGGAGAACTGGATAGAAGATCAATGCCAGTTAATAGAGAACAGTCTGAACAAGAACAACAGCAAGAAGGCCTACCAGACTGTAAAGAGGCTGACAAGTGTTAAAAAGCCCAAAGTCTCCACGATCCAAAGTAAGACTGGCATATATATGCCTTACAGAAGAACAAGAAGTCTTGGAAAGATGGACAGAGTACTGGTCTGACCTTTACAACCATACACCAAATGGAGACCCATCAGTTCTAGCATGTCCCGAAACAGAGAAGAAAAAGAAATCCTCCCAATTCTCCGGGAAGAGGTTGAGGCAGCAGTGCAATCGCTGAAGAAAGGGAAGTCAGCGGGAGTGGACAACATACCCGTGGAACTGCTACAAGCAGGAGGAGAAGCGATGATTGATGCCCTCACCATTATCTGTAACAAGATCTGGCAGAGTGGGGAGTGGCCTACACCATGGACCCAGTCGCTTGTCATCACTCTTCCCAAAAAAGGTAACCTTCAGGAGTGTGCATCAGCCTCATCAGCCATCCCAGCAAGGTCCTCCTGAAAATAATACTCAACAGGTTGAAACCCCAAGCTGAACAAATCATAGCTGAAGAACAAGCAGGATTCAGGGCAGGGCGAAGTACCACAGAACGGATTTTCAACCTCAGAATAATCTGTGAGAAATACCTACAGCACCAACACCTATATCATGTGTTCATAGACTTCAAGAAGGCGTTTGACCGAATCTGGCATGCAGCTCTATGGGCAACAATGAAAGTGTACAACATCAGCCCTAAAATTATTGAAGTCATCAAAAGTCTGTATGACAAGGCTACCAGTGCAGTCCTCCATAACCAGTGGTGCCAACCCCCTATACGATTTCGCAGTAAGATTTTCTAAATTTGTCAGTAAAATCCAAAATTTGTCAGTAAGATTTCCGAGCGCGTCCCTTGGAAACAGGCGTGTTCTGCGCTTGCGAAGACGGGGATGGATTCCCCGTTGGCAAGGAGAAGTTGGCCATCGGTCATATCATGCACTCTTGCACGTCCGCAGGAGTAGTGGCGCGCTCGGTCTCACTCGGAAGAATGACGCTCCCGCCGCACACTTGATGGTCAGAGCTACTGGTTTGCCGTCGATTGAAGAAATGCCTCCGCCGCTTTTCCACCGCTACATTGTCCATATTGCTCTGCTGTCCACTCCCTTTGTTTTGAGGACAGTTAGCAGCTTTGTGGTCTTGGCGTTGCAGGTTTAACAGCCTCTTGATTGCCCTTCCTTGGAAGGTGGCGTGGAGTTCGTCTGTCCTTGACTCGTCTGGTTCCCTGGATATGGTTCCCATGGTTTCCAGTCTTCTGAAAATGTTTCGTCATCTTGCGTGTCCCCAGGGTCTTCTCGTGAGGGATGAGATATCTTTCAGCAGCCTCAGCTACGATCTTGCAGCGTCTGCAACTTTTGTATTTCAAAGTGGATCGCGAGGTCCTTACAGCAGACGTTGAGTAATTGCTCCCTCACGATCAGGTCATGCAGACTGTCGTAAGTCTTCCCTTTGCCAGATAATTCCACCCACTTGTGTAGGTATGACGACAGGCGCTCTACAAACTGATTTGGCCTCTCGTCTGACAGAGACCGGCATTCACGAAAACGTTTACGGTAGCCCTTCTCTGTAAAGTTGTAGCACTGCAATAGGGCCTCTTTCAAGACGTCATAGTGTTTGGCGTCATCGTTCGACAGTCTGGTGTAAACTTCGAGTGCTTGCCCCGTCAGAAGTACACTGAGTCGAATTGCCCAGTCTTGAGGTTGCCAGTTAGAGATTTCATCGAACCTTTCGAATCTCGCCAGATAACTGTCGATCTGGTCCTTCCCGTCGACGAATGCTGGCAATTTTGGAGCCTTGTGGTCGCTAATAACGTGGCGCGTGCTGCTGTTGTTGGATGCGCGCAATTTCTAACTCGAACCGACGCTCAACTTCTTTGTGACGCTGCTCCTCGGGTTCTCTTTCTTCTCGGCGACGCTGTGCTTCTCTTCCTTGACGTTTCTGTTCTAATTCTATTTCTTCACGCCGACGTTGCTCTTCGAGTACTCTTTCTTGTATTCTCTGCTGAGACTTGACGTACTCCGTCAGCTGCTTGCCTTTTAGATTCAGTTCAAGTTCTTTCTGCCAGAAGTCAGCTATCTTGAAACTTTTCTGGAAAGTTCTTGACTATGCTGCACCTTTCTAGACTGTTCTAGAACAGCACGCTTTCTGCAGAAGCGCTGACGCAGGTCCCGCTGTCCTCGTATGCGATGCTGTACCACGCTTGTGTTAATGTATACGCTCCAGTGCTGAAGTAGACGCGACGTCCGTTCGTCGCACTGTAATAATGGCGATGTAGCTCGAGACTGTCCCTCGACGAAGTCTTGCGGCAGACTTGTTCGCTCACGAAGAAACTCTTCGGCCACTACACGCCCTTGCAGTCAACCCGAATCTATCGGGGATGTAGTTATTATTATTATTATTTATCATTCTTATATAGCGCTTTTTCAGCTCAATAGCTGCTCAAGGCGCTGGTCGATATAGGATCTAACTCAAGCCGCCCGAAGAGCCCACGTGCTGCCTTGGGCGCACAATCTGACGTTCGGACGACTGAGCACAATCCTAGGCGACCGGGGAAGGGGGAGAATAGAAAACTATACATTGAAATAACCATCAGACTAATAGCAATAGTAGGATGGCCAATGCTTACAGCCAAAGTTTATGTCCGGGACACCGGGAGTCGAACCCGCAACCTTTGTAACACGAGCTCGCCGCTCTATCAACTGAGCTATCCCGTCCCGTTCCAGTATGTTGGTCCCTCCCAACGTTGGCGGCTACTCTCGATGACTGCCTCTCGTAACGTTGACTCGCTTGTTTTCGCAGTTGAACCCTTGGCTATGGCGTAGATCGCGGCTTGACCCCCCAAATTTTACACGTTGTGTTTTTAATCAATAGTTCCCCCCTTGGGGTCATGAGCAATCTTGTCACTGTAGATTGTTCTAACCTATAAAGGGAATAGTGAAAGCCCCAGTTGAAAACCTGTCTTGCCTTTGTAGGCATGACTAATTCACTGCGGCAACAGTTCCCCCCGTTGGAGTGCCGGGGGTTTCAGTATAAACAGTATCCCCACTTTCTGGAAATTTAGTGCTTTAAATTCCCACTGTCGCTGTCTTCATCATTTGCTCTTTCCCATTCCTGATCTGTCCTATCACTCTGCTATACTTTCTTCTTCTTCGCTAGATCAATGACCTACCTTTTTTCTTGAAAACTCTTCCTGGACAAGACTCCTTGTTTGTGTATGAGGTCTGTTGGATCAGCTTGGGAGTGTTGGACGCTTTCTGCCGGGTGGTCACTAGGGCTTCCTATGATTGTATTATTTCGCACTATAGGCATTTTATATGTATGTGTTTTGTTGATGATTTATAATGATGGTTGTATTCTATTTTGTTTTTGTAACCGGGGTGTTCGCGTAGTTGAGGTCAACCCTCAGCCGTCCCCCGCGTGGGATGTCTTTATTGTAAAGTGACTGGCCGGTGGAGGGCATTCAATTTTCCCACTAGGGTTGTTTCGGCAGATCTTTTATGCGGATCGGGGGTTGTCCGGTCCTGATTTGGCTCGGAAGAGTCCGCTGGACCTAAAGCAACAATAAATCAATCAATCAATCAATAGTTGATTCAGCGCCGATGCTTGAATCTTAATAAGTGTAAAAGCGCGTTACTTATATCGCCTCTCTGCAATCGAGAACAAGTTCGAATATTCCAGCATGACACAATAAAACTGGTCACCGGAACTATGCACTGTCTTACGACATATAACCTTATTTAGGATAGAAGAATCTCTTAGCTATTACTAGATTTATCTAGATGATTCAGACGATAGTAAACAAATAATTCCAGAAAATTCTCAACAATATCGACCGACGAAAATTAACAACATTGTACAAAGCTTCTGCTAGCAAGAACACAAAATCAAATCAAAGGTGAATATACTCTGTTAGTGCATGCTTTGCAAAACAAATGGATCGGATCTATTGTGCGCGTCTCAAACGTATCAGGGAGGGGGGAAAGGAAGAGATGGATGTGAATGAGTTAATAAGGATTTTCGAATTTTGGAAATTGAATATTATTGTTATTTGATAAGTTGGTTGGTGTTGTGGTTTTTTATTATATATTAAACGTCACGCCAAGTTTTCACTGCCGTTTTTTTTTTAATAAAGATTTCTTGACTTGACTTGACCTGAGTAACGACAAGTTATATTTAACACGTCTGGTTTACAACTGCGTCGGGAAACAACATATTGTTCGGTAAGTTTCTTGTGTTACAACAATGTTAATCACAGATGTTGGAGAATAACTAGTGCTCAAATCATTGATATTAGGGAGCGTTCAGGTGGGCTAATTAATTTCTCAACATGTTAATTTCTCTGCCATTAAAAATGAAGCCTTCTAATCCTGAGATGATTCAGAACCCAGAGACATTGAAGACTGTGCTACAGGAGATAAACACAGTGGAAAGAGTGACTAAACAAAAAAGTAACGGGCGAATCACATCTGGAAATAAATTAGCAGATTATAATAAATTACAAATGGAACCAGCAAACAAAAGCAAATATATTAAACAAAGAACATTCAGAAGAAGAACAAGTAACGCAACAATCATTAGCAAAAAAAAAAACCCTGAAGAATCAGTAGAGCCAAATTCTCTGTTCAAGAAGCATAGGGAGTGGCCTACACTATGGACACAGTCGCTTGTCATCACTCTTCCCCAAAAAAGGTAACCTTCAGGAGTGTGAAAATTACCGCACCATCAGCCTCATCAGCCATCCCAGCAAGGTCCTCCTGAAAATAGTACTCAACAGGCTGTAACCCCAAGCTGAACAAATCATAGCTGAAGAACGAGCAGGATTCGGGCAGGGCGAAGAACCACTGAACAGATTTTCAACCCCAGAATAATCTGCGAGAAATACCTACTGCACCAACATCTATATCATGTGTTTGTAAACTTCAAGAAAGCATTTGACCGAGTCAGACATGCAGCTCTGTGGGCAATAATGAGTGCACGACATCAGCCCTAAAATTATTGAAGTCATCAAAGGCCTGTATGATAAGGCTACCAGTGCAATCCTCCACAACAGCGCCTTCGGGACCTGGTTCAAAACAACAATCGGTGTCCGTCAAGGATGCCTATTCTCTCCAACATTCTTTTAACATCTTCCTAGAGCGCATCATGTCAGATGCCCTTGCAGATCACGAGGGCACAGTCAGCATATGGGGTAGAGCAATCTCCAACCTTCGTTTTGCGGATGACATTGATGGATTGGCTCTGAACAAAAAAATTGAACAGAGCCTTGACACCACCTCCAGAGCCAGTGGAATGGAAATAAGTGCAGAGAATACCAAAATGATGACCAACAACACCAATTCCATCAACACGGACATCAAAGTCCAAGGCCAATCCCTCAACACATTGCATAGCTTCAAATACTTTGGAACCATTGTATCAGACAATGGGTCCCGACAGGAAGTCCTCTCCAGGATCGCACAAAGAACTGCTGCCCTGACAAGGTTGAAGCCCATTTGGAAAGACAGGACCATCAGTCTACATTACAAAGTAAGGCTGTTGCGCCCTCTTGTCATCTCCATCTTCCTATACGCTTGTGAAACATGGACCCTCACAGTAGATCTACAACAGGGATTTTTTTTTAAAGCATGGAGATGAGGTGCTACAGAAGACTTCTGGGCATTTCCTATACCCAGCACATCACCAATGACGAAGTCCAACAGATCATCACAGAAGCCATTGGACAACACGACGACATGCTCACAATGGTGAAGAAACGGAAACTCCGATGGTTTGGCCACGTCACCAGAGCATCAGGTCTTGCAAAGACCATCCTGCAAGGCACGGTGCAAGTATGCAAAAGAAGAGGGAGACAGAAAAAGAGGGGAGAGGACAAAATTCGAAAATGGACTGGCCTGACACTGAGCGAAGCCATGAGGGTTGCTGAAGACAGAGAAAGATGGAGTACGCTGGGTAAACGATCATCTGTGGTGCCCCAACGACCTTCGAGTTACGGGATAGTTTCCCGGGTTCATTTTTTTTTGCCGATTGTGAAAGGTACAGTGGTGCTTTTGCAGATTCTGCATGGATGGTTGCGGGTACTGTCAAGTTGGCGGTTTGTCGGGTGCATATGGGATGAGTGTGAAGAAGGCGATTTGGCGATACTGGCAGCTATTTTGAGGACCCGTGCCGGATTTGATGGATAAGAGAGATCTGGAAATACGTTTTCAAGAACTAAAACGATATGTAACGAGAAAGGGTATTTCAGAATTAGCGTGTATGCGTGTGTGAGATATGCGTGTTCTTCCGTCTCACAACTTCTGTAACTCGTAACAAGTAACTACGTTGTCACACCCTCTATTAAATAATAAACATAGATCAATACGATAGCACAAAATACAGAATCAATAAGAATCAAATGGAATAAATGCAATTGCTTCTACTCACGTCATGTTGCAGAATAAATCCGTTGAAAGAATAAATATACACAACTCACAAATACACTGAACTCCCAGTCACAGTCGCAAGAGAGAGAAACGAAAGTTATAGATAAAATAATAAGAGTATTTATATAGCGCTTTTTCCCACTTAACAATATCAGTCCAACGCGCAGTACTTACGCATTCATTCTAAACATCCGGCTTCATACAAAATAAAATCAGACACTTGCTAACGAATAAGAGACGAGGGCGGGAGGGAGGAGGGGAGACGTAAGGAGGGGTGAAGGGTTGGGTGATGGCGGTGGTCTGAATCAAAACAAAAACAAAACAAAACAAATGGAGGAATGACGACGGACGACGATGATGATGGGAGGCAAGATCAGAAACATTTAAGGAAGAGATGAGTTTTTAAGTTTGATTTGAAGGTGTAAAGTACCAGTCTGCAAAACTATAAAAAGACATGTGTGTGTGTGCGCGCGTGTGTGTGTGTATGTGTGCAGCATTCAAAGAACAGAATCTATCACGACGAGCCTGTCTCATCGGCCAGGAAATTTCCAATTAGTGGTGCTTGGAAAAGCAAAGTCAGGCAAGAGCACAGTCTGCAACAAGCTGAAAGATCCTTATGACAACTTGGAGTACTTTGCAGTGTCCAGACCCAAAGGGGAGCATGACTTGAAACCAAGAGATGCTTATAACGATTTGCAACAAGGTCGATTGATTCACGTAAGTAGATTTTCAATCAGTTGTGTAACACAATAAGACTGTCTCCATGTGAGATCTACTGAATTTAATCATAATCCCAAAGCACTTAACATTTTTACTATTTCCAACGAAGAACATCACTAACAACACGTACACCGGCATGTTCTGTGCAAGTTTCTCTTTGACGAATTGTAGCAATGCAAGAGTGTCGCAAGATGACTAGTTTTACCCTGCTTACTTTACGTTGTAGCCTTGTTTAGTCATTGTAATCTTAGAATGTTAATGTTAGGCTGCAGCAGACGATGGAAGTAATCAAGCGTAGCAATGATATACTGCCGTTTACACACAGTGGTAGCTGACGGTAAGAGCGAAGGCAATGACATCATCGTAGCTACGGTAGGCGAGTCGATTACCAGCCAATGAGAACACAGTTTATAATGGACTCAGCAAGGTCTGGCTGATTCAAATAGAGAGATAGAACGGGAGTCGTTTTTTAACCGAGGAGCAGTAAACAGCTACACAGTTAGCAGTAAGATCTCTCCTGAATAGACCAGGAAGCAGGACTTGAGAATCTTAGAATTCAATCAAGTAGCCACGAGCCTGACTTTGTCAAACAGATAAATGAACATACTTCTGTTTCATCGTGATATATTTATATTATTGTTGAAATTATGTTTGTGGAATTTGCTATGCATAAAATTGAATTGTTAATCCGAATTTGCCTTACCACGTGGAGAAGCCGAACACGTGTTAAGCACGACCGGTTTGGACGCCATGTTGTATACCTGATGGAACCACTGTTGTTTAACCTATATGTATGTTTGCAGACCAGTGGCTGTACCAGTGAATGTTTATAATATTATTAATTCTGTATGTGTTTTAGTTAGCCACGATTTATATTTATGTATGTATAGGAAATTAGAGTTGAGATTCCAGTGGACCACAGACGTAGCAGAATGTTCGTCGCTTATGTATAGAGATGGCGAGCTATCACTGAGGGCTACTTTGGCTTTCAGTGAGACGCTCTGCACAGACCTATTATTCAAGGTTGTGCAGAATTTCGTCTCTTGTGTTACAGACGAACAGGCGAGATATACCGTGCGCCCAACTCCACAGAAAAGACGAGTTGGCTGTTTAGCCTCTACAGCACAGGACTGAGAGAGCAACCCTGAAAAACACTCTCCAAGACAACACAGCTTGTCAAGGGCCCAAACTACACGACGACCCAGCGTGTACCAGAAGCCATCTCAACGAAGGGCTTCAAACCTGCTACACAAAAGCTAAGTGCCCAGGAATCAGTGCACTTAAACTGGTAGCAAAAGGACCACAGTAGTCCACTCTTCAGAAAATAGTAAAATGGACCACAGTAGTCCAATCTTCATGAACTCTAGTAGCCAGTGCCCTATGAAGACATAACAGCTGCCTAGACTATCAGCGATCGAATTATTTGCATGGACTTATGACTGTTGAAGGTAGATTAGTACATCGAAGACCTTGTATTGAGTAGAAGAAATAAATGTGTGATTTTAACTGTTATCAAGTGGCTGGACTACATATGATTCATAGCCGTGTGAAAGCTAGTGTGACAGTAATCTTTTACCATTTTTCTATCTATCTCTGTACCCCAGCCTTAACACAGACCGAGCTAAATAAATAAATGTATTAAAGTAATTCACCTTGTGACTAACTAGCAGTTCCCATAGAATAAAGCGTGAGGGTTACAGCATTCCATTGTGCAGAGCCCAGCAACCCATAAACCCCACGTTACAAAGAGCATGATACTCATGCATGACCTCGTCATAAACAATGCAAGTTATCATTGCCAAGTTTAATATTCAGTCCAGCTTCCTTCCTGCCATAAAATTTACCTTCACCCTCTCTGACCACAGTGTGGCCTTCCTGGATCTCCAAGTCACCATATCCCCATATACCCCATTAGTGTCCATCTCAGTCCACTACAAGCCCACTGACTCTCACTCCTATCTCCATTTCTCCTCTAGTCATCCCTCCTCCAAGTCCAGTATCCCATTCTCTCAGCTAATCCGTCTCCGCCGCATTTGTAGTTCCGACTTGGATTTGGGGTCACAAGCTCGCACTATGATCACCTTCTTTGCCAACAAGGGCTATCCTGACGCCATGTTCCAAGACACGCTGATGAAGGTGTCGGCCAACCCCAAACCCCCTCATTCCTCCCTTCCCACACTCTCACGCCCGGAACGGTCCGTCCACCTCCACTTCTGACTTGAAACTTCCGTCTTGGTCCTCACCTACCGTCCCCACAAACTGGCAGTAAAAACCATCTTCACAAACACTTTGTTTGATCTCCTCCAGTCAGCCTCTACTCTTTTGGCACCTTCAAACTGGGATACATCTGGAAATACAAACACCAAAATAAATAAATAGTAGGCTACCTAAAACTACAATAAAATAAACATTTATAAAAGTATGTTTTTAGAGAGAAGATTACACTGCTATATGCAGATGAGTAAAACTGTAAATAACCCGTGATTAATTACTCTATGCAAATTGTGTCTGCGTTTTCAGATTGTCGATGTTCCTGATCCTGGTACCGAAGCAGGAATACATGATGTTATGCAGCAGCAAAAGCAAGTTATACATCCAAATTTTCTAACAGCGTTTATCTTCACTGTGCGACGAGACGAGGCTTTCACAGCAGGTGAAAAGAAAATATATGATGCATACCTTTCCAGCATTGATAAAAAATGGAAAGTCGTCATCGCCTATACTCACTGCGAAAGACCGAGAGCGTTCACAGCCGATGACAGCAACAACTTACAAAGCTTAATTCAAAGGGCCTGTGGTCGAATCGTGTCCTATTCGCCACTTGATGACCAGGTGAAACTAGATATGAATCTTGAAACTGTCCTGAATGCTTGTACATGTCCTATTCAGAGTTGGGCCAAAACGTTAACGTTTTGGCAATAAATGGATAACATATGGACTAGAATGATCATAGCGCACCATCGCAGGTAGCGAGTTCAAACTGAAAGTTTTATAAAGCACCAAACACGTATTCAACATTTTATGTTCACAATGTTCACAGATACAAATTTGTACTATTGGATTTGAAATGATGTCTCACATTTTAGAAATCAAATGAAAGCAAAAGTCCAATTCCAGACACTTGGAGACAGGGGTTGGGGAGAACAAAAATGAACATTACAATACAGTTACCATGACAATGAATACATCAAAAAGGGAACGAAAGTACCAAAATAAGACAAAGCCACCAACTTCCAATTCCCATTCCACAAAAACAAATTATTATCATACAGTCGTTCTTACCAGTATTTTCCCCCGAGATTTTCAAAGGTTTAATTACCTTGGTCTCACTAATTGTCACAATTTATCATTGTAATTTGATTTTTAAATGATATAGCAAACCCCAACCAAATTCTGCCATTGATAAAAGGTAATTACCAGTAACTGACGTACGGAATGGTCTACATTGTCAGGAAGTTTGGGAATCATCTTTAAATTTATTTCATGTCAGTGACATGTTTCTTTTATTTCTCAAGTAGTCCAGTTTCGGCTCTTTTGCAGTCCGCTGGATCCTATGAACAATGACTAACTGAACTTTCGACTCACATGGAACATAAGATATTAATAAAACGTACATGCAAACATTGCAAAGGAGATTGTGGTAAATTCATTATGAACTCAAATATATATTCTATCCTATCCCATAACTCGAAGGTCGTTGGGGCACCCCAGATGATCGTTGAAATGACTTGAAATGAAATGAATGACTTCACTTCAAGGTCAAGGTTTAACGGTCAACAAATGTTAGTAAAAAGAAAAATGACAATTAGTTTTACAAAAGTTTACTTTTTTCCTAAGTTATTAATATTGAAATTGTGACGCTTTTATGCATGATAAATATCAATGATACACAAATACTGTGCAAATTTGGTCAACCTTGCTCCAAGGTCAAGGTCACTGAAGCTGTCCAAAGTCGGTTCGTATAGGTACTTTGAAGTGACCTCAAACCTAAACTATTAGAGGTATAAAGTCCAAACTTGTGTATTTAGAGATAATAGATTGATTGTTCATATAAGTTCCTAAAGCAATAACCATGTAATGTAATGCCACCATTTCATTTTTTTCTTCTGGGCATTCATTTTCATATTAAATATTGCAAGTTCCATAAGGACCATGTGATGTTTATTGGCTTTGCCCTTCTAGTTTAAAATGGAAGGCAAACGTTGGTGTACAAAACGGACTAGGTAGTCCAGCTAAATGGATGTAATTGAAGTTAACGAACAAGTTAATGTTTTTTTTGTGTGTTCTTTTAATGGCTTTTATTTCATTTTCTTGTACAGTGACTACATCTGTTAGTATTTGCAAGCAATAAACTGAGCATGAGTAGAGGTTTTAATCATGTGTACATTATTGTTGCGCTTTACTGACTTCAAGCCTGTCCATCCAGTGTCCTCTTGATTGAAACTTTGTGCGTTCTTGTATATCCGTGTATTTCCGTCATTTGAGTAGTATTGCTTTCTTTACATGTTCAATATTGTATAATGATCAGGAAAATGTTTTGTTCCTTTAAATGTTGGAATTTACTACAATGATTTATACTTTTTGCTATATTTTAAAAGTATGCTTTTAGTTGCCTGATGCTGCCTGTATGAGTTTGCATGTGCCTCGCTGCGAGATGTATTTCTTGTGCATTGCATGTCTTTTGACCAAAACAAAAATGTAGTTCTGATAGGCTAGGAACCAGTTAAATAGTATTGTGCGTAAGTGACATCAATTCATGGTCAATCATTCAGTACCATTCCGGTTGTTGGTCAGTCAGTCCGTCGCTCCCAATTGAACTACTTTGTTCAAATACATTATTTTTGGTCTTATGTAAAGAATAGCTGAATCGACATTGATTATGTTTGCCATGCAGATACTTTAAATATTGCTATGCATTTTAGATCATTCAAATTTGAAGTTTGTCAAAGTCAACATCGCTGTTCTTCGTCATTTTCGTGTTTTGTGCTGTATCTTAACATTGGGAGAACTGATTTTGATACGTTTTTGCTTGCAGATTGTTTACATACAGCTACTAGATAGCTTTTGTTTTGCTAATATGCTCAGTAGATGGTTTGGTGGCTTAGTGGTGAAGGCTTCGAACTCACAGCTCATGTTTGAGGTCAAGAGTTAGCTCGACGGCTAAGAATTAATGTGTTGTTTTTTTCTTCAGGTATGGTTATTTAAAACAAAATATTTGTGTGATTTGTTACATTTATTTTTTTTAGACTTAGCTTGCCATCTTGGTTTATTCAGAGGTGCCAACCAGTACGGATTGACCGTATTTAATTCCGGCGAAGTGAATTAAATAGAAATACGGTAGCTTTTATAAGAATACGGAGGAGAAGTTGCCGATCGTTTATCTTTGCCAGCGGTGCTTCTGTACCGGTTTCTGGTCTCAGAATAGTACTCGTGCACTCACTGAACGTCGCTGTGTGTCAGCGGTATTTTCCGAGCACGCGCGACCCGAATCAAACACGTGATCCATTTGTCCAATGAAAACACTCGTTCTTAGCCTTTCGGGGTGAAGACTATAGCATATCGCAAGATCCGTAAGATCTCATCTTTGATATGATGATGATAATCATTGTTGTCAGGGTGGCGACGTGGTGATCGTCCTTAACGCTGATGCAATAGGACGTTAAGCTTCGTTGTTCCTCCTCCTATAAGTATAACTCGTACCGATCTATTTTTAGACTGACGTCAACTGGGGTTAAGGGTAGGGTTGGGCTAGGGTTACCATACCCAACCCAACCCTACCCTACCCGTACCCTACCCTTTCAGAGTGTTTCAAAATCGCGAAAATGGCAGGACGTGGTAGACCCAGAAAAAGAAACTGCTAAGTCTGATGACGAAGCCGATTCCTCGTCAAAGAAAACAAAGCCTGCAACTAAACGTCTGCAAGATTTTCTGCATTCATACACAGAAGCACATCCATGCATCATTGCGTCGAAAGTGTCAACAAAATACGCACGCTGTACTGTCTGTGGCTTCGATTTTTTTTATAAGTCATGGTGGCTTTGACGATGTTGACAGGCATTTTGCATATGCTAAACACAAAGCTTTTTCACTGTCCAAGATCATACTGAGGATTCTCCTGATCCCTGTGTCCAACTATTAATGTAAAAGGGTCTTTTCTCTGGTTAGAAAAAATAAAACTGACTTCAGAGGGACTGAGGGAAGTAAGACACTGAATGCCAAGCTGCAGTTGAAATCAAGAAATTCAAATACTGACTGCTACAAAACAAAACTCTCTCCAACACTTTTGAAAAATGCAACTGCTAAGTCCTTGAAACGATAGAACTGTTTTTTTGCTGACATTGCTTTTATTGGAAAGACTATCAGTACCATTCATTTTAAGTAAAACAAGTGTAGTGTTCAACAAGCTGATTTTCATGGTGATTTTAGAGTAAAACAAGTGTGGTGTTCAACAAACTGATTTTCATGGTGATTTTAGAGGACTGAAAATAGCCTGCTATTTCAGAGGTAAGCCTGTCGTTATAATAATGTCGTAGGCTGGGTTTTGCGAGAAAAAAAATACTGACAAGTGTTAAAAAATACTGACAAAGGGGTCCGGAAATACTGACAAGAAGGTTAGGAGGTTGGCACCTCTGTTTATTCAATTTTTTTTTAATCTATACAATTTAGACTAATGAGAAATAAATGGACAAAATGAGGGCTGATTCTTAAAATAATCATGCGAGAAGTAAATAAAAACAGAATCAAATAAAATCATTAATAATTATACGTTTTTGGAGCCTTTTTTTTTACACACAATGACGAAAACAATGAATAAATAAAATTTGTTTGCAAAACTTTGTTGATTATTTCTTTTAAAGTATATAATGTAACTTGTGCATAATCCAAACCGTTCAGAACTTGTATGCATTTTATTCTTTAATACAATATGTAACGTGTGTTACTTCAGATTTTTTCTTCTATGTGCTCAATATTGCTTACTTGTTATTGAGATTTTCATTCACTATTATAGTATAGAATAATTAAATGTTAATCCTCAAAGACAATGTACTTGTATTGATCGTCAAAAGAAATGCATTCGTTTTACTTATTCATTTAGTTGGACTTATCTTCTAATGTTTGACTTGTGTACATTTACCACGGAGCGTTTCGTTTCTTGTCATACATTATATCACAAGTCTTTGTAGATGGTTATTGTGCTTTTATGTGAGAGAAGTATTAATTTGCATATGTCTCAGAACGACTAGAAATTTAGTGTGAATCGTAATCGCCCTAGTGTTTTGTGGAAATCCAGATTTTTGTCCAGTGTTTACTGGAATTCCAGTTTATTCACCATTATTGTTTTAAATGAGTGATTGAGCAGTCGTAGCCTTTCGTGGAGGTGTGTTCTAAAGCGCTGAGAACACTTCCTTGACCAGTAGTTGGTAACCTGCGCTATATAAATATATTTTTATTGATGCATGTCTCTGTGTTGTCCTACTACAGTTTCACTGTTAATGTGCAGTTTTGTGATTCCTACTCTTTTGCATGTAAAATGTTTGCCTTTTTAGTCTAGTTTTATTGCTTTATCTTCCTACAATTGTTCATGTGTAGCACGGAAAGCACTCCTACAAATTCTTCATCGTATTTTATGGGGACAATGGACATCCGCTATTGAATGGTGATTTTCCTTTGATTTCAAAATAAAATAATACTTATCCTAACTTTTTTTTCTGAACTGACCATTCAAACCGATGCATGTCGCGCTATCGTTCTTGGTATCGCATTCACATATTTGTAAACACGTGTATCATTCAGTCACATCCACAATCACATAATAGTCATTTCCAAAAATGAAGTGGAGGAGATAGAAACTAAAGTTCATACTGTTTAAATAACTAAAATCAGCATCGGTAAGCAAGATAGGGGGAGAGGGGAGGGGGGGGAAGGGGAGAGGGACGTAAATCTAACCTACTAAAGAGAAAAACTTTGACCACGCCCCCTCGACAGATCCTTTTAACATTCACAGTGAGTATTACCCCACTAAGTTTACATCGACAAATAATTCAAATTGTGCAAACAGCAACCGCTAGCCCCATCAGCTATGGTATTGGTGTACTGTTCAACAGAGCAAATCGCTCCCTGTCAAAACACAATGGAAAATCTGTAGCAGTTGGTATGAGCTACTTTATCAAGGCCAAATTATCCATATTTATTAACAACGTTTGCCTATCCTATTCTATCCCGTAATTCGATTGTCGTTGGGGCAGCACAGATGATCGTTTAATCAGCGTACACCTTTCTCTGTCTTCAGCAGCCCTCATGGCTTCGCTCGGTAACATGCCAGCCAGTCAGTCCTCCCACCTCTTTTTCTGTCTCCCTCTTCTTCTGCCTCCCTCTTCTTCTGCCTCCTTGCACCGTGCCTTGGAGGATGGTCATTGCAAGGCCTGATGCTGGGTTGACGTGGCAATACCATCGGAGTTTCCGTTGCTTCACCACTGTGAGCATGTGATCGTGTTGTCCAAGAGCTTGTGTGATGGTCTGTCTGACTTCATCGTTGGTGATATGCTTTGTATTCTCCGTTTTAGGTCTGCAGTGAGGGTCCATGTTTCGCAAGCGTATTAGAGGATGGAGATGACAAGGGAGCGCAGCACCCCTACCTTGGAGTGTAGACTAATGGTCCTGTCTTTCCAAATGGGCTTCAACCTTGTTATGGCAGCAGTTGTTTTTGCGATCCTGGAGAGGACTTCCTGTCGGGACCCATTATCTGATACAAGGGCTCCTAAATATTTGAAGTTATGCACCGCGTAGAGGGATTGTCCTTGGATTTTGATATCTGTGTTGATGCCATTGGTGTTGTTGATAATTATTTTGGTCTTCTCTGCACTTATTTTATTTCAAATGCTCTGGAGGTGGAGTCAATCCTCTTTACCAGCTGTTAAGTTCTTATTCTTTTCCAGCCAATCCATCAATGTCATCCGCACAACGAAGATTGCTGTACCCGCTATAACAACGTTTTTGTGAACGTCAACAGTAAAGAAAGCCTCGAAATTGTGGATCTTTAACAAACGATTGCCATTAAAATATCTACACCTATCCTATCCTATCCCGAAACTCGGAGGTCGTAGGGGCACCACAGATGATCATTTAACCAGCACACTCCATCTTTCCCTGTCCTCAGCAACTTTGATTGTTTCGCTCAGTGTCAAACCAGTCCATGCTCGAATGTTGTCCTCCCGCCTCTTTTTCGGTCTCCCTCTTCTTCTACATCCTTGCACTGTGCCTTGCAGGCTGGTCTTTGGAAGACCTGATGATCTGGTGACGTGGCCATACCATCGGAGTTTCCGTTTTTTGCCACTGTGAGCAGGTCAACGTGTTGTCCAATGGCTTGTGTGATGGTCTTTCGGACTTCGACGTTGGTGATGCGTTGGATATAGGAAATGCCCAGAAGTCTTCTGTAAATCTACACACTCAAAAATATAGTAACTTTAGCTTCGCATGACAGTTCTAGTCATTTGAACTGCATCACGGAGGTAGCAATGCAATTCAATATTTTATTTTAACGTCTCTTCAGGTACATGCGATTTTTGGACCACTTCATTCTCACGCATGGACATACAAACATACAGTAAGATTTTTTTTTTATAAATTAGTGTTAAACTGCTACAGTTTAAAATGTGCCTCTGAACGTGTTGTAATTTCTTTTGGGGGTAATAAATATGTATTGTATTGTATTGTATTGTACTGTATTGTATTTTATCATACCATAAATAATAATATTACTACTCCGGTTGGGGGTGGGGGTGGTATGTAGAAATAGTATCCCCACTTTGTGGAAATGTAGTGCTTTAAATTACCACTATTTCTGTCATTCTCATTTGTTCTTTCTCGTTCCCAATCTGTTATATCAGTCTACTATTTTCTTCGTTAGAGCAGTCATCTACCTTTTTTTCTCTTTTTTTTTTTTTTTGGGGGGGTGGGGGGGTGGTGGTGGGAGGGAAACTCTCCCAAAACTCCTCATTTGTGTATGGGGTCTGTTGAGTCCGCTTGGGGCTTTTAGACGCTTTCTGCCAAATGGTCACTATAGGGCTTTCTGTGGTATTATCATTTAGCAATGTAGACATTTTATATGTATGTGTTTTGTTACTATTTTATAATGATGTTTATTTTCCTTTTTTTGTTGCTTGGTTTGTTTGTAAACGGGGGTTCAATAGATTCGAGTGAGGCCTCGGCGTCCCCTGCGTGGAATGCTTTTGTTATACTTCTAACATCGGATGGTGGAGTACCTTCAGTGTTACCATTAGGGTTGTTTCAGCAGATCTTTTATACGGATCAGGGTACAGTCCTCTTTCAACCAAGTTGTGGTCCTGATTCAGCTCTCTGCAATTCACTGGAATTTTAAACAATAATTAACTAACTAACAAACGTTTACCAACTATGCTTAAATATATCATACAGACTATATTTATTATTGCAGGACTATGCAATAAAATATCAATGTCTTCTTCAATGCTGTCGCGATACAAGCTCCATTGAGATACGTTGATAAGCTGTATATTATAACGCTGTTTAAAAATGATATTGTTGAAGGTAAAAGTTTTCAATAATTATTCTGTTTCGTAAAGTACCGAGACGAACACCAAAATATTGAATGACGTAGCAGATGCGTCATTTTGGAGCTTTCGTCATTTGTTTTTATTTTGTATTGTGTCTCTTCAAAGACCAATGATTTGCAGGGAAAAGCCTTGTCGCGTAGGAACGCAATTTTTCACGGTTGAACATCAGTCTGCAGGAAACTCTGGAAGAGGAAGGACTCGCGTGCAATAGGCGCTGGCCTAACAAACGGTTTTTCGACTTTTTTACCACTAAAAAAGCGTTGTGTTGTAAATGGATCACAGCCTATGTTGATGTGGAAATATGTTAGTTTCAAATAGGACACTGTGAAGAACCATTTAGTCACGAACTTTGGAAGATTTAGTACGCTGTGGTAGCTACACTTCCATTTTGGCAAATTCTGTCAGCAGCGATAAGATGGTTGGCGATGTAAGCAACGATTCAATGCTACAGATTATTTGTGTGAAAGGCGTACTGCAGCCGTAATAGCAGGAGTGTCATAGCTAGTTTATTCAGACACCGTTTGGGTATGTAAATCGTCGGTTGCGTGCAATTCGTGGCTGGAAACATCCGAGAAGTCATAGATATCTATAGGACGAGGAATCGAAATGCGGTTTCGTCGATATTTGTGTCGGCAATGATCGCGCGAGCGTGGCATTGGTTTCCAGTTGCGAATGAGTGAATGAATGATTTGTACGGTTCGTAAATCCGATCGTTTCGTGCATGTTTGCATGCTTATTAATTCGTTTTTTCAACAACGAGAAAAATGTATTCTTTCGTTAGCGGTTAGGGGATTGCGTAGGCGGAAGTGATGGCGAGACTGATTGACGTCATCGCGCGAAAATGGCGGCGTCTCACTATCATTTCCGTATGTATCATATGTTTCAGGTGTTTTACTACTTTTCAGGTGGTTTTTTTTTTATAAGGGTTCGAGTTTTAGTTTAAGATTTAGTTCTATTTATCTAGGACGATATGGACATTTGCAATTTTATGAATTCTACGATCCTCGATCATTTGAAATGAACATCATTCAAAGACGTCATTCCAAATGCTGAACTTTGTGAATCTACATGTGTGAGTACAGTGACATGACTATTCGTATGAAGATTCTGTAACGACAAAATGATATCATCGGTGTTATCTAAAGACTATCTATTACTACTGATATCAACAAATAACCTGTCGTGTGAATAACATTGAACTATAAAGATCTACGACTTTGAGGTTCAACATATAATAACTTTTATAAACGAGTGGAGGCTGGGCTCTAAAAGGAGTTTGCATATTTGACAATACGGAGAAGTCATATCCACTGAAGATCTACGAGAAGGAGCTATTCTACGTGTGAAAGAAAATGCAAAGACCTGACTGTCTGACTGAAAACACTCATTCTTTTATTATTACGTGTTGAAGCTGGAGCTGACAAACTGTGAGTAGATTCATAATGCTAATTGTGTCTTGAATGGATCGTCGAGGAAAAATGATAATGTACTAGTTCATATTAAGATAAATAAGTAATAAGTAATACTTTGTAGCATCAATATATATATATATATATGTGCATGCATTATACCATTTGACATCATTCACTCCACCTCATTGATGTGCATGTTGTATATATGTGTATGAAAGAACAGAAATAGTAAAACATCAACAAAAAACTCAGCAAAACGGTGTGGTCTTGTAAAATTTACGAGTAGTTGTACTTGAGGTCTGTGTTGTTTATGTGTTTCACGTAAATCGCACGGGTCACGTGACAAATGCCCACACTGATGTTATTTCATAAAGTGGGGTCAAAATAAGGCATTCATAAAAAAATATGTCTTACAGGTATTGGGCATAAACAAAGGAACTTGTTTCATAAATTTACTCTTTGTTGAGGATTTCAGACCCACATTTGGCCTTAGTGCCTACCAATTTAATACCTTTTTGACTCCAAATGAGTGGAGTAGATGCTATCTTTATATATCTTATGTATACAATTCTTTAACTTATTAAATCATTCGCATCCACTACATCGGCAAGCAAGTTATTCCATGAGATTACAACTCTGTTAGTAAAATATTGCCTAAATTTACGGGATTATGAAAAGTTTTAGTGAGTTTAAATTATGATCTCTTGTAATTGCCATTTGTTTATGTTGAGTTTCTTTAGGAAACCAAAGTTGTATATTAAACATGATTAAAAAATATATATATTGCAAAATGTACACATGCTATTCGAAATACACATGTCGGACAACAAATATACAAACACCACGAACTCTATGACCTAACGGCTGTTTGTTCGATCTCTGAGATATTCATCTTAAAAAGAGTTCCTGGTGCTTCAAAATGCGTCATCTTGCTTTTTACCTACAGTGCAACGTTGGACCCGGCAGGCAAGTTGCGCTCGGTCCTATAAACAATGACTTACAAATTAACTGACTAACCATCCTGACTAAACATGTTCATTGCGTCAACAGCGCACATCAGGCTGCAGAACTCTCCGCGATTTTCCGAGTAAGAATTTAAAAAAATTGCGAGATAAAAAAAAAATTCCGAGAGAAAAAATCCCGAGAATTTTTTTTTTCCGAGTACGGAGCCACATTTGTATGTCGTCTTATTGACAGAGAGGTGCGCCGCCCGCTAATACTGCTTCACTGTTATAGGCTACAACTTTAGCGGGCGCCTCTTATGCTGTACATTTCGCGCGTATTGTTGACATACTAAAAGAAAGGTGCGCCGCCCGCGTATGCTATTCTCTGAGTTTCTCTTTTAGTCTATGCGCTAAGTCTGTGAACATCAACGGAGACATTGTAGAACTGTGATTGAAATTTTGTGCATTAGACTAAGCCGCTTCTTCTGTGATGAACACGCTTCATTAACCTTTTTTCAAAATGTCGTCTGCTTCCAGAATTGCCAATCATGGCGAGACAGTTAATGAAAGCAACATCCAGAACAAATGGAAAGGCAATTTGCACTTTTTTTTAACCTGTTCATTCTAAAACAAAACTTTTTCCCCCAAAACATAGCTATACATTTTCCAGTATTTCCATCCAGGAAATACAATAACATGGCCCACAGGCTGTGAAGTCCGTAGGCCTCGCCTCAATTACATACTATACATAGAAGGTCCACCACTCTTTGAAGTCTTTCAACGTCCGGTTTACGACTGACCCCCCAAAAACGCCTTTCCTACCTTTTGTGTCCACTTCAAACTCAAACGGAGGGGCCAGACGAATCACAAACACTCATAGCAACACATTCGTATCACTTCCAACGATGTCGGCTCCAAACTCACTGCGAATTTGTTAAAAAAAAGCAGTCACAAAAGCTGGTTCGAATTTTGACACGACGCCGCGAGTCGATCCCAATATGTATAGCAAATGCTTTACGACCTTTCATTGGTCGCCTAAGAATACTCTCTGTTAGGCCTAATGAAGGGCAGACCACTCTAGCGATTATAAAGTCTCCAACAATCATTTTGTTGACATCACTAGAGTAGTCCGCCCTTCATTAGGCCTAACAGAGAGTATTCTTAGGCGACCAATGAAAGGTCGTAAAGCATTTGCTATACATATTGGGATCGACTCGCGGCGTCGTGTCAAAATTCGAACCAGCTTTTGTGACTGCTTTTTTTTAACAAATTCGCAGTGAGTTTGGAGCCGACATCGTTGGAAGTGATACGAATGTGTTGCTATGAGTGTTTGTGATTCGTCTGGCCCCTCCGTTTGAGTTTGAAGTGGACACAAAAGGTAGGAAAGGTGTTTTTGGGGGGTCAGTCGTAAACCGGACGTTGAAAGACTTTAAAGAGTGGTGGACCTTCTATGTATAGTATGTAATTGAGGCGAGGCCTACGGACTTCACAGCCTGTGCATGGCCTTAAAAAGCTCCATTTTTATTTTCCTTCGGGAGGCCCCCTTAATCCCCCACCAGTGCTTTGCAACTGGACCCCACAGGGGCCTAGGCGGCCCCTAGACCCGGCCAAACTTCAGAGATTTTTTTAAACGTTGTTCTGCAGCCTGGCACATCCATTTGACTTTTAAAAAAATAAAATAATAATGACCTGATTCACCCTCTTTGTCCACCAGCAACTATCAGTCTCGTTGACATCATTCCTCCCTATGTCGACATAAAAATCATCACTAGGCTAATGACGTAATTCCTCTCCGAGAGAACTCGCGCACAACGAATATAGGCCTCTGCATCAAACAAAATAACAACGAAAGTAACATTTCTGCATATTAGATCATTATGTGTCGTGAAAGATGAATACATTATATTGTAGCAAAACTGTAGTTTGAGTTCCCCACCTACCACAATGTAATGGCCAAAGAGAAGGGTCATACATTTTACATAGTAGTCTCTAATAAAAGATAATGGGCAAGTGTCAAATAAACTTACAGATCTTCAGAAAGTTGAGGAAAATATAAAACTTTTGTTTTCAGCTACAAAGTGCTGAGCCCAACATTGTAAATTTTAAGCCGGTATTTCTTTAAATCGTCACTGTACAGTGTTATTGTAAAATCTTACTTTCTCATCTTAAATCATGTATTTAAACTGTTATCATCCCTGTTTAGTCACGGCTTATTTTAGCAGTTTGCTATTTACATGTGTATATTTTGTTCGTTTTTGATGATTGTGTAAGCCTATATTTTGTTACGTTTTTGATTGCTGGGGTGTGTGAGAATGTTTGTTTTATTGGATCGTGATGTCATATCTGGGGCTTTTATTCATTGATTGCTGTTGTCCTTGTCTGGTTTCTGTTATGTCGCCCTCATATCAAATTTCCTTTTTCAGAAGAGGACAACAAAGCATCTTGTATCTTGTACGCATTAACTAAATTCTTTAGATATAAATGCATTTGAATGGTTTGCCTTCTTGTTTTACTTGTTGACTCACATGCGTGCAGCAATAGAATTCTATCTATTCACCCCAAAATCGAATTTTTCCAGACTTTTGCGAAATCCCGAGTCCAAAATATTCAAGAAATTATGTTTTTACAATAAATCACAGTTAAAAACACACCTTTTTAGGGAATATTTTCATTAGTCATTTACAAGAGAGTGCGTGCTTGTGTTTTTCATAGTTTAACTGTATTTTGTACATATGTATATTATGTATCTTTTGTCCAGTTTTGTCTGTCTTGTTTTTTTTATTCCCCCAACCCCTTGCGCGCCTTGATCCTTAGGCTAAGGCGCCTTACAAATGACGAACATTATTATATTATTAATAAGTGAAAATTTCCTGCCGTCTCTGTTTTTGATTCCCATGCGTTGTCTTTGTTGTATGTAGAGATAGTAGACTGATCTTTCATGTTTGTGACGTTTCTGTATTGATCTTGAAGGTAAAGATCATCGTACATTGGCATGACTCTATATTTGACCCATAGTAGGCATCAACAATGGCTTATTTATTATGTATAAATAGTATCCCCACTTCATGGAAATTTATTATTTTAAATTACCACTATTTCTATCATTCTCATTTGTTCTTTCTCGTTCCTAATCTTCCTGTCAATTTGCTATTTTGTATCTTCTTCGCTAGACACCCCCGTGGGGGTGCCGGGGGTTTCAGTGTAAATAGTATCCTGAAAATTTAGTGCTTGAAATTCCCACTGTCGCTGTCTTTCTCCTATGTTCTTTCTCATTCCTACTCTGTTCTATCAATCTACTATACTATACTCTTCTTCGCTAGACCGGTCATCTACCTTTTTTCTTGAAAACTCTTCCGGGACAAAACTCTTCATTTGTGTGTGAGGTCTGTTGGATCAGCTTGAGAATATTGGACGCTTTCGCCAAATGGTCACTGGGGCTTCCGTTGATGTTATTATTGTAGGCATTTTATACGTAGCCTATGAGTTTTGTTGATATTTATAATGATGTTTGTATTCTATTTTGTTTTTTGTAAACGGGGGTTCGATAAATTAGAGTATATCCTCAACGTCCACTGCGTGGGATGTCTTTATTGTAAAGTGACCGGCTGGTGGAGTGCCTTCAGTGTTACCACTAGCGTTGTTTCGGCAGATCTTTTATGCGGATCACAGGTGAGTCCTCTTTCAGCGAAGTTGTGGTCTTAATTTTGTGGTCCTGATTTGGCTCTTTCCAGTCCGCTGGACCCTGTAGGCAATGCATAACTAACTAACTAATTCTTCGCTAGACCAGTCAGCTACCTTTTTTTATTGAAAACTTTCCCACCTCATCTTTGTATGGGGTCTGTTGGGTCAGCTTGGTGATATTGGACGCTTTCTGCCAAATGGTCACTATAGGGATTTCTATGGTATTTTTATTTAGCAATGTAGGCATTCTATATTAAGTGTTTTGTTAATATTTTATAATGACGTTTATATTCTATTTTGTTTTTGTAAACGGTGGTTTGATATATTAAGAGTACTGTCTCAGCGTCCCCTGCGTGGGATGCCTTTATTGTAAAGTGACTGGCTGGTGGAGTGCCTTCAGTGTTATAATTAGGGTTGTTTCAGGAAATCTTTTATACGGATCAGGGGTGAGCCCTTTTTCAACCTAGTTGTGGTCCTGTCTCTTTGCAGTGCGCTGGACCATTTAATCACTGACTAGCTACCTAACTAAAATTGGCTTATTTGATCATACATGACCATCAGAGGTCATGTGGAGGTCAAGGTCATCCCAAGGTCAAAGTTTTTTTAAGGATAATACAACTTTTACTGTAGTTTATTTGATAATACGTGAGTGTCTATTTGGATTCGGAGGTCAAGGTCATTTCAAGGTCAAGATCATCGCACGAACAATTTTAGTATTACTTTTGATGTCACCATGCCACCATTTCGTTTCGTTGTCCCACGTGGGGTGCCGGAGGTTTGTGAATAAATAGTATCCCCACTTTCTGCAAATGTAGTGCTTTAAATTCCCACTATCACTGTCTTGCTCTTCTCCTTTGTTCTTTCTCATTTCTATTCTGCTCAATCAATCGACTATACTATCTTCTTCTTCGCTAGACCAGCCACCTACCTTTTTTCTTGAAAACTCTTCCCCAACTCCTCATTCGTGTATGAGGTCTGTTGGGTAAGCTTGAAAATACTGGAGGCTTTCTGCCAAATGGTCACTGGGGCTTCCTATGATTTTTTTTTAAACAATGTTGGCATTGTATGTGTTTTGTTGATATTGTATAATGACGTTTATATTCTATTTTGTTTTTGTAATCGGTGGTTCCATAAATTTTGAGTATAGCCTCAGCGTCCCCTGCTTTATATGCCTTTAACGTAAAGTGACCGGCTGGTGTAGTGCTTTTAGTGTTGCCACTAGGGTTGTTTCAGCACATCTTTTATACAAATCAGGAGTGCATCCTCTTTCAACCAAGATGTGGTCCTGATTTTGTGGCCCTGATTCGGCTCTTTGCAGTCCGCTGGACCCTGCAAACAATGAATAACTATCTAACTAATTTCGTTTCGTTTCATTTTTTCTGGGCACTCATTTTCGTGTAAAATATTGCGAGTTTCGCGAAGAACGTGCGAGTTATTTGTGCTTTGCCTTTTGGGTTTGTAATAGTGGTAGATGGGAAATACAAATAAAGACATATAATTTTACTCACGGACTTTCTGATTTTTGCCAGAATGGTTCTGATGTGTTTCAGTAACCCTACGGTTGTTGGACATAAAAGGCGTTTGGAAAAATCATTTCTTCTGATCCAGAATACAGAATTTATTCAGCCAAATGACTACACCATTGCAGATGGAAAGTACCCCCATGTTGGTCAACATCCATAACACATTCAATATCTTCATGACTACTGCCATAGCTCTCTCACACACAAGACACTATAAAATACTAGAGCTGCCAGGTAGGATGATTATAAACACCCTAATAAACATTGTGAGCACAACCAAAACGCGATTACTTTTCTTCAACCAGATTACACAATCTCAGTGTCAGAATCACACTATAGAGTAGGTGTAACGAAAGGGGATCATATCAAGAACGGCGTGTCTGCATGCGTGAATAATCTGCGTGTCCTCCCGCCTCACACTTTCTAACTCTCAAGAATACTTCTGTTGTCACACCCCCTTCTATTACTATAAACAAGAATCAACAAAGTTTACATAAGTACAGACAAATCAATCAATAATAGGGAAAACATACAAGTAGTTTTGTACTCACGCTCTTCGTAGAGATAATCCGTGAATTATACACCATTCACAAAACACACATATAAAGTTCCAGTCACCGTCGACAAAGAGAGTTACCCACAAGAGTCTCACTGAGATTAGGGTTCGTTGTGTCTTTTTTTGAATCCTCTGTCTCTGTCTATGTACTTTCTTTCGTTCCTCTCGTTTTCTCCTTGTCCTTATCTTTTATCTGTCCTAGGCTTTCTCCTCTCTTCACCGTCCCCTTCACCACCTCCAATCTTCCTCGGGGGCTGCCGCCGCTGCTATGCTGCTGCTGTTGCTGCTGCTGTGGCAGCTGCTGCTGCTGTTGTTGCTGTGGCAGCAGCTGCTGCTGCTGCTGTTGTGGCAGCTGCTGCTGTTGCGGTCGTTGCTGTTGCGGTTGCTGCTTCTTCCTCGTCGTCTTCTTCTTCGTCTTCTTCTTCCTCTCTTTCTTCGTCTTCTATCTTCGCCTTCTTCTTCCAGAAGCTTCTTCTTCTTGATTCTTCTTGACTCTCCTCCTCCTCCTCTTCTTCTTCTTCTTCTTCTTCTTCTTCTTCTTCTTCTTCTTCTTCTTCTTCTTCTTCTTCTTGTTTAATCTTCTCGACTCTCCTTCTTCTTCTTGATTCTTCTTGACTCTCCTTCTTCTTCTTCTTCTTGATTCTTCTTGACTCTCCTTCTTCTTCTTCTTCTTCCTCCCCTTCTTCTTCTGCTTCCTCTTCTTTCTTCTTCCTCTTTAGTCTTTGTCTGCTTCTCTTCTTTCTTCTTCTTCCTCTTCTTCCTCCGCTTCTTCTTCTGGCTCGAGGCCCCCAGCCGGAACTTCTGTAAACAGAGGAGTTTACCCCACTAAATGTCTTGATACATAGACTTTTTCTGAATTACCACACATACCTCTCTCTTCTCTGTGACGGGACCAGACCAGCAATATAATTCAAATCTCATATGTGTCGAACACAGTTCACACATACGCAAATTGTAAACTAATTATAACAACTGATTATTACATCTTGACGTCGATTAATTTCATTCACAAAATAAATATAATGCTATACATTGCAAGCTGAGGTTTCAACTTCAAATCAAATAATAATCCGACTTCAATTCGTTAATCAAAAATATACAACGATCCACCATCTCCCTATTACATCGTTCATACTACTATCAAAAGTTATTTATTATTAATTTTATTACATAACCAATAGAATATAAACATTGTTAAATACTATTATGTTTATACTACAACATTTCAATGATAAACCAATATATACCTGCAGACACAGCTGCCAGAAGTTCAAACAACCACTCTGTGGTACAATCAAGAAGAGAATGACTATTTTTGAATGTACATTGGCTAGCCGTCACATGACTAGCTCAACCAATCAGAATTTAGTTATCAATAAAAATAATATTAGCATTTATATCTTCTCACAGGAAGAGACTACAATACATAAAGTCATCGGACCGAAATACTATAAAACCGGTCCGTGACAGTAGGTTACTTCTGTAATGAATTGAATACTACTTGTGTGATAGTACAGTAGTACTACTAGACCTCGCTTGGCCAAATAATATTCTTGACAGAAGAATAATTTGAGCATAGTTGATCACCATACGTCACAACCATGGAATTAATCAATCCATTCACAAACCCTATTCTTGTCAATGAAAAGGTAGTTTGATGCATGACGTTAACACCAAGCAATCTACATCCGTTTCTACTTGACAAATGCATCAACAGCATTTTCAAGTCAGTGTTGATCTCACTGGCTCGCAACAACAATTGCGCATGATTAAAAATCGCCCTGGCAATGTATTACATGATGCAAAAATTCATTTATTCTAATCCATATGCCAAATCAAGATGGCAGCATCCCTTTTCTACTCATACACCCTAAGCATCAATTTATCCTAAATTTATTTGTTTGAAGGTTGGTTATTGTATTGCGTTTTATTGTAAATTGTGGCTAAAGAAAGAAAGCATTTTGGTGGAGAAAAGAAACTTTGTTTTGAACTTCAAATGATAATATTCTGGACCCCGCATTTTGTAGCAAATTGAGTGTATTGTTGGAATAAAATCGTACAGACCTACATACCTTTAAACAGGAAACCACCACAATCACAACACCCCTTTGGGCCGCCTGATAGTGCACGTCCCAGAACCGGCCGACAGAATCAAAAAGTAGTCCGTGAATTAGACCATCTGTGGCAACATTTTCTGGTATTTCTAAATAGTTCCTCAGACTTCACAAATGTGCAATCAATGCATGACTGAACCAATATATGCTCAGGCTGCAAAAAGGAATTATTTCTCACAATAGATATTGTGCATGACCTGCAGCAAAGTATTGTTATACATTTTCTGCAATTGAATTCATGGCGGGCTCATAGTTACAAGGATTAGAGGGGGTCCAACAGTGTATCCCCGATGGTACATAGGTATTACTAAAAACAGATCAAGGGAAGCAACTTTTTCCCCCGGATCGCTAATTGCACACATATAAAAACAAGCTTTTAGAAACAAATAATGGTTAAGAAATATTTGAATATAAAAATAATTTAATGGTGTTTTAAATTCTTAAAAAAAAAAACATTTAAAAAGAATATATTAGTAGTACTTTATCTACACAGTACTACACATCACTCAGCAAAAGCAAAGTATGACAACATCTCAGTCATAAACATGTATACCCAGTGGACAAGGAACAAGGGGGAAACGGGAGGGAAACAAAAGGAAAATTATTCAAACGCGCTGCATAAATTACCTGGTCTATGCCTTAAACGCTTTTAGTCTTTAAAATAGGCACATTATTAAAATATCCCTTGTGATAAACACACAAAAACACGCACACAAAAACGCGCACACACGCACGCTCACACCTACACACACACACACACACACACACACACGCACACACCCACACACATTTTTGTAGAAAAGACGTTGTGATGACTGTCGTGAAACTCTACATACATTATTTTGACACACTTACCATCATTTTGACATGTTGCCTTTTTTTTTTAAAGCTATCCCTAACCCTAGCCCTAATCCTTAACGTAACCCTAAGCCTAACACAGCCCTAACTCTAACGGAACACTAATTTGACGTCAAAATAACGGGGCTGTCAAAAGAAAGTACGTAGAGTTTCAAGTGTATGTCAGATTAACGTCGTTTCTACCTAGTCTTGTAATGGTGTTTTCGGCACTGCCTCAGCTGCTTAAAAGGCTGATTATAATTATTGTGGTTTTTTTTTTCTTCTCAAGACCCCGAATCCCCAACATACTTACTTCTGACCCTGCAGTAGACCATTGTTGCACAAAACTTACAGAGGTTTGTTACTGGCCCATGTAGTGCAAAATCCCATGTAGTGCAAAATCCCATGTAGTGCAAAATCAGCAGGATACTGCTCGGTAGTCCAGTCTTCCACAAGAAAACGATACCCCACTCATTTTGTGCAACAATGGGATTTCTTCCAAAACTATACCAACATATGCGAATCTTACTTTAAAATGTTGTCATCATAATGTTCATAATAAATTCTATCAAATAAGAAAATGTTAACATTTTGTCAATTTTTTCAGAAAATCCGTGGTTGCTCTTAGGAATGGAAATATGTACATGAATCAAAAGAATACTAATGTGGACAAAAACAACCGTTTTTAAGCTAAGCTCTTCGCCAGCCGGACTCCACACAAATAGAATGAGATGATACTTAGGACGGATTAAAGAATAAATTAGGGTGAGTGTTGGTCAAAATATTTAAAATTGGAAGTATGAAAAATACACTGATTAGAATTTTATTGAAAAAACGGAAACTTCGATCGTATGGCCACGTCACCAGATCATCAGGTCTTGCAGAGACCATCCTGCAAGGCACAGTGCAATGAGGTAGAAGACGAGGGAGACCCAAAAAGAGGTGGGAGGACAACATTCGAGAATGGACTGGTTTGACACTGAGCGAAACAATCAGGGTTGCTGAGGACAGGGAAAGATGAAGTACGCTGATTAAACGATCATCTGTGGTGCCCCTACGACCTCCGAGTTACGGGATAGGATAGGAAAGAAAGAAAAAAGAAAAATCGTTTCTTGGTCCGTGGGGTACGGGAGATAACTCGGTTCTAAGCCAATACAGTCTAAATATAGCAAAACCGATGATGATGATGATGATGATGATGATGATGATGATGATGATGATGATGATGATGATGATGATGATGTTGATGACAATGATGATTGATAATATCATGTATTTATGTAACCGTCATGTGTTTAAATTGAAATGCAAAATAATTGTTCTTACTGAGAATCCAGAGCAAGATATCTATGCGCTGTCAATGAACATCATCATTATTATCGTCATCGTTGTCGATATCATCATCATTATCACCAATTCAAAGCTGGCTCAACCTCATCCTGAAGTAGTCTACTCAGATAACGGCAACAGTAACAACAATAAAATGTGTTTTTTTAAAATAGATTGGCGAGTACGGTCTAAAGGGAAGTAACAATATCACCGCAATAGGCTCGGTGAAGCGAAGGAGTTGTTTCCCTTTTGCTTATGTTCGCGTTATAATGTGCGCGAAAATGCACACACGATTGCACGCCCATCTAGTAGCTGATTGAAAACTTACACGACAACTGCTCAAGCGTAAATGCACACGCAATTACACGCGTTTTTACCTACGAATTACATTAAAACTAGGAATGGGAAATGTCCGGAAATCTGTTCTAGTAACCAAAATAATTTAAAATAAATTGACAAATTTACAATGAAACCCTCGCCTCCCACACCCTCCCCTGCATCCAACCCTCCAAATTAAATGTTATAAGAATTTATTTATATAATTTTTTTTATTTTTTGGCGGGGGGAGGAGGGGGGGGGGGAACGGAAAAAGCTTTGTAAAACCCATGTAGCTATCTTATGAGTTATCTCTATTGTAGCCTTCATCTGGTTAGAGCTGAGATGTTCTGAAAATACTAATTTGAGTAACAAAGTAGATTTATTTATAATTTTAGATCACGTTTGATCTTTTTTTTCTCTCTCTCTCTCTCTTAATGAGAATGCAGTTCGGACTGTGTGTTTAGTTATCTGAAAGTCTGAATCTATTTTTGTAAGATTTAGTTTACATCACTGAACAATACGTCATAGCTGACTTTCGTCATCTAAAACTCTTTAGGCCAAGATCCTCACTACAGCTTTGTTTTGTTTCTTTTCCAGTTTTTTTCCGTTTTTGATCACTACACTACCCTAAGTTTTCACAGCTACGCTAAGATTTCGTTGGTCAGACTTTGGAGAACTGCATCACCGACATTAAGTCATGGATGACACTCAACAAGCTTAAGCTTAATGACGATAAAACCGAAGCCCTCCTCATTCACAAGCACAACACCTCCTCTTCACTCTCGCCTCTCCCAACATCGCTTACAGTAGGGACAGCAAACATTCAGTTCTCATCCTCAGCAAGAATTCTCGGCTACATTCTCTCCGATGACCTGTCCCTCAACAACCACATCTGCTCTGCATACACGGCCATACGCCAAATCAGCTCCTTTCGCCACTATCTTACATTCCCTGCCACCAAAACCCTAGTCTGCGCTCTCGTCCTTTCTCGTCTTGACTATTGCAACTCTCTCCTTGCTGGCTCCCCAAAACACATCATTGACAAATTACAAAAGGTTCAGAACTCAGCAGCCAGACTAGTATTCCGAGCTAAGAAACGCGATTACATCACACCTCTACTACATTCCCTTCACTGGCTTCCTGTGCAAGCACGCATAGAGTACAAACTCTCTGTTCTCTGTCACAACTTCTTCACAGATTCTTGTCCTTCCTACCTTGCTGATCTACTGTCTGTCTACTCCCCTTCACGCACTTTAAGATCTTCTGCTGACACTCGCACACTCAAGGTTTCCGTCACCCGCACTAAGACATACAGCCAACGTGCATTCGCTTACTCCGCACCTAAGCAGTGGAATTCCCTTCCCTCCCATATCCGCAACATACAATCAACACAAGCATTCAAAAAGGCCCTCAAAACCCACCTCTTCAAACTGCATTATTCAGATTGATTTGTATCCCGCTGCCATTCTCTCATCTTTTGTCTATGTCTGATCCGTAAGTGTATATACGGCTGTAAATATTAATATACTGTTTTTCTTCCTGGGCCTAACCGGGCATATAAATAGCTGTGAATAGGTTTTTGCTATTCTATTTCTGTCTTTTTTGTCATTTGTGCACATAGTTGTAAATAGTCTGTACCTTTACTATTCCGTCTTTGGTGTATTGTAGCAAAAGTGATGTTTTATCGAGTCCATGTATTTATATGTAATGACTATGTAAAGCGTGGTGAGCCTGGTCATAGGCTGGAGTACCCGCTATATAAAAATCTGTTATTATTATTATTATTATTATTATTATTATTATTATTATTATTATTATTATTATTATTATTATTATTATTATTATTAAAGTAAAGACATAATAATAAATACAATTTATTATAATGTTTAATTTGGAGGTTGGAGGCATAAAAAGGTGACGAGGGTTTCATTGTAAATTATTTGTAAATTTATATTAAATTATTTTGGTACTTCTCTTATTCCCGGACATTTTCCATTCCTAGTTCTTGATGTGACTCGTAGGTAAATGCGCCTGCAATTGCTGTGCATTTGCGCTTGCGCAGTTTGGCGTGTAAGTTTTTTCACAATCAGCTACTAGAAGGGCGCGCAATTGCGTGTGCATTTTCGCATGCTTTGACGCTTTCCGCGTTCCATACGCGTATGACGAACAATGCAAGCTTGCCATAGAATGGATTGTGAGTAGAGAAGGTGGCTTGAATAATACAAGCGAAGTCAATAGAATGTAAAAATCTGAAATACATGTATTACGGCATAGCTAATAATATAACGAAATCTAAAGAGAGACAACTCCCTGTAAAACGTGAAATTGTCCAATGCACGAAGCTGGGCTGTCAGTGTCAGACAAAATGAATGGGTGAAGGCGTGCGTGTTGGGGTGGAGTTACTGGAGAGAGACGATGGCGCCAGAGAAGAAAACGAAGTGCGTAAAACGTGGCATGTAGCTGAATAAACAATAATATTACTGAAATAAAGACAGACAAGATGCGTTAAAAGAAAATTAAAATAGGCCCCAAATAACAAAGAAAGGAAGAAATGTGCCTGCCCGACTTTCAAAGAGTGACTCTGTGTCGTCTGTTTGTCTGTGTATTTGTCTCTGGGTTTGTTTCTTCGTGTCTGTCTATGTGTGTTTGCGTCTGTGTAGGTCAGATTATTAAGCCCTCCTGACAAGAGCAAAAAAAAAGCTGATGACAGACCTCTAGCCAAGAGACTTTGCACTAATACTAAGCCAGCAGTAACTTTTAAAAAACAGAGCACCTTATCATCATTTTTCAAATAGAGTATTGATTTGCTTTCTTATTTTTTAAATTAAGATTTTAATACTAGGAAGCAAGCTTGTTTGTGACAGTTGCCATAATCTTGCATATGTTGACACAAACCTATTCAGGTTTTTTTTTTCCAAGTAACAGTTTGTGTGTGTGTATGTGAACATTAGTCTTAATAATAATATAAAAAATCATAATGTCTATCTATGAATGCCTGAACATTATGAAAAACATCCAAATTTATCTCTCACAAAAAGCATACTTTTGGGGTTTTAAATGCTATAAAACTTTCAGCTTCAAGTCAAGAATTTTCCAGAAAAGAACTTTCCAGAAAAGCATCAAGATGGCTGACGTTTTGGCAGAAAGGTATTGAACTGAGTCTAAAAGGCAAACAACTGACGGAGTACGTCAAGTTCCAAGAGAGAATATTGCGTGAAGAAAGAGAAGAACAGCGACGGCGCGAAGAAAGAGAATTAGAAGAACAGCGTCGCCGAGAAGAAATAGATTTAGAACGGAAGCGTCTAGAAAGTGAAGAGCAGCGACGCCGAGAAGAAAAGGAAGAACAGCGTCAACGGGAAGAAAGGGAAGCGTCTTGAAGGCGAGCGTCAGTACCAGCTAGAGTTGGCGCGTATCCAAAAAAATCAGCATGCGCCACAAGTCATCAGCGACCACATGGCTCCAAAATTGCCAGCGTTCGTCGACGGGAAGGACCAGATCGACTGTTATCTGGCGAGATTTGAAAGGTTCGCCGAAAGCTCCAACTGGCAACCTCGAGACTGGGCGATTCGACTAAGTGCACTTCTGACAGGGCAAGCACTGGACACCAGACTGTCGAACGATGACGCCAAAAACTACGACGTCTTGAAAGAGGCCCTATTGCATTGCTACAGCTTCACGGAAAAGGGCTACCGTAAACGCTTCCGTGAATGTCGGCCTTTGTCAGACGAGACACCAAAGCAATTTGTGGAGCGCCTGTCGTCATACTTACACAAGTGGGTGGAACTATCAGGCAAAGGGAAGTCTTACGATAGTCTCCATGACCTGATCGTGAAGGAGCAATTCCTCAATGCCTGTCACAAGGACCTGGCGACCCACTTAGAATTACAGAAGCTGCAGACGCTTAATGATGTGACCGAGGTTGCTGAAAGATATCTCCTCGCTCACGGGAAGACGCTGGGGCCACCCAAGGCGACGAAACCATTTCAGAAGACTGGAAACCATGGGAACCAGATCCAGGGGGGCCAGACGAGCCAGAGACAGACGGACTCCACGCCACCTCCCAGGGAAGGGCATTCAAGAGGCTGTTTCATCTGCAACGCTACAGACCACAGAGCGGCTAACTGTCCTAAAAGCAAAAGTAGCGGACAGCGGAGCAATACGGACAATGCAGCGGCGGGCAACCGGCAGAGACGGTTCTCCAATCTACGGCAAACCAGTAGATCTGACCATCAAATGTGCGGCGGGAGCGTCATTCTTCCGAGTGAGACCGAGCGCACAGCTACTCCTGCGGACGTGCAAGAGTGCATGACCGATGGCAAACTCCTCCTTGCCAACGGGAAATCCATCCCCGTCGTCGCCAGCGCAGCGGTGACCGTCCAAAACATGCCTGTTTCCAAGGGACGCGTCGGAAATCATGAAGTGACTGTCCTAAGAGACTCTGGTTGCAGTGGGGTAATCGTCAGAGAAGACTTAATCGCTAAAGAACAGTTCACTGGCGATTCAAAATGGACACTCATGGCCGACAGCAAATGTGTGAAAGCGCCAGTTGCGAAGATTCAAGTCAGCACCCCTTTCTACATAGGCAAAGTAGAAGCGGTTTGCCTGAAGAAGCCGCTGTATGATTTGATGATCGGGAATATCGACGGCGCGAGACGGCCCGACGACCCCGATCCAGAGTGGAGTCCTGTCTCAACCCAACGCGTCGAAGTTGTAGAGGAGGATCCGTTGCCATTTTCGGATGGAGACCTTACAGAGCTGCTACGGGACAATGTGGCTACTCCGGCTCAGCCCTGCCGACCAGAGATCGTCGGTGCTGTCACTACCAGGGCCCAGTCCAAGAGAGACAAGACGTCTATGCCACTGAAGGTCGCCGACAGCTTCCAAGCAGCCATCGTGGACAGAGATAAACTGATCCAGCTCCAGGAAGCTGATGGTACATTAAACAAGTACTGGAACCGCAAAGACCACGTGACAAAGGGCAGTGGCACGGTCAATTTCAAGGTGAAGGCCAAGATCCTGTACAGAATCTTCCAGCACCCGAGGGTCAACGGAGGTAAACCACTACGTCAAGTCTTGGTACCGTTACCTCTAAGGCGCCAAGTGATGGAAGTAGCTCATGACTCCATCATGGGAGGTCACCTGGGCATCAAGAAGACGTCGGACAGAATCCAGGCAGCGTTCTACTGGCCAGGACTTCATGCTGATGTCAGCCGTTTTTGCCGATCATGTGACATTTGCCAGAAGACCATACCTCGAGGAAGGGTTCCTAAAGTGCCTATGCAGAGGATGCCTCTGATCGACCGACCTTTCAAGAGGGTGGCCTTAGACCTAATCGGCGAAATAAAACCTCCGAGTGAAGAAGGTCATCGGTGGGTACTGATTTTAGTGGACTATGCGACTCGGTACCCAAAAGCAGTGCCACTGAAGAAGATTGACACTGAAACTGTAGCAGAGGCACTGGTGGACATGTTCAGTAGACTTGGAGTGCCTGAAGAAATTCTGACAGACCTCGGGACGCATTTCGTCTCTGACTGCATGAAGGAGGTCAACAGACTGCTGAGCATCCGGCATTTAATTACGACGCCTTACCATCCGATGTGCAACGGGCTTGTCGAAAAGTTCAATGCTACGCTGAAGTCCACCATGAAGAAACTGTGCAGCGAACAGCCCAGACAAAGGCATTGCTACATCAACGCCTTACTGTTCGCCTACAGAGAAATGCCGCAGGAGTCCACCGGCTTTTCTCGGTTCGAGCTGCTATACGGAAGAACCATCAGAGGGCCGATGCACATCCTGAAAGAATTGTGGACGAAGGAAGTAGACACTCCAGAGGTGAAGAACAGCTACCAGCACGTGTTTGAGCTACGGGAGAAGCTGGAGCAGACTCTCGAGATAGCCAGAGAAAACCTGAGGAAGTCCAAGGACTGTGGAAAGCACTACTACGATCGTAGGGCTGTGAACAGGAAGTTCAGACCTGGCGACAAAGTGCGGGTACTGCTACCTACCGAACACAATAAGTTGCTGATGCAGTGGAAAGGCCCGTACGAAGTGGAGACCGTGGTGGGAATCAACGACTATAAGGTGAAGGTCGGCCAGCATTCCAAGATAAACCACGCTAACCTCCTTAAGCTGTACGTGGAAAGGCCACCAGAGACTGTGCACGCAGCAACAGCAGCTGTGATCGACGACAGGTTTGACAGCGAGGAACTGTTGGAACTCGGAGACTTCCACAGCAAAGAAGGCATCAATGATGTTAAGCTAGGACCACGCTTGACGGAAGGTCAAAAGTTGGAGCTCAAGGACCTTATGGGCGAGTTTCCCCATAGCTTCAGCGATGTCCCAGGCTCTACGACTTTGGTCGAACATGAAGTCCACCTCACTTCAAATATCCCCGTTCGATCCAAACCCTTCCCGATCGCAAACTTGTTTTTTCCAACCTAGTTCCAGTCATTCGCCCAAAAAGGCAATCACCGAAGTCGAACGAAGCTCTCCGATGTGTTACGAAATGATGCTTGCATGACTACGACTAGTTGACATTAAAAATGATCGCTGTTGCTTCTAATTCTGTTCGATTTACACAGATTAGCATTTCGCAACGGTATACTTTGTTATTATCGACCATATTTAATAGTTGCGTTCCTTGATTTGCATTTTGTTAGTTCTCAGCAGTAGGCTAATAATAGTATTCCCAATTTCCTGCCTAGAACCAAGTAGACACTGTTATACAATATCCTATCCTATCCTATCCTGTCCCATAACCCGAAGGTCGTAGGGGCACCACAGATGATCGTTTAACCAGCATACTCCATCTTTCTCTGTCCTCAGCAGCCCTCATGGCTTCGCTCAGTGTCAAACCAGTCCATTCTCGAATGTTGTCCTCCCACCTCTTTTTTGGTCTCCCCCTTCTTCTACCTCCTTGCACTGTGCCTTGCAGAATGATCTTTGCAAGGCCTGATGATCTGGTGACGTGGCCATACCATCGGAGTTTCCGTTTCTTCACCACTGTGAGCAGGTCATCGTGTTGTCCAATGGCTTGTGTGATGGTCTGTCGGACTTCGTCGTTGGTGATGTGTTGGGTATAGGAAATGCACAGAAGTCTTCTGTAGCACCTCATCTCCATGCTTTGTATTCTTCGTTGGAGATCTGCTGTGAGGGTCCATGCTTCGCAAGCATATAGGAAGATGGAGATGACCAGAGAGCGCAGCAGTCTTACTTTGGAATGTAGACTGATGGTTCTGTCTTTCCAAATGGGCTTCAACCTTGTCAGGGCAGCAGTTGTTTGTGCGATCCTGGAGAGGACTTCCTGTCGAGACCCATTGTCTGACACAATGGCTCCTAAATATTTGAAGCTGTGCACTGTGTTGAGGGATTGGCCTTGTACTTTGATGTCCGTGTTGATGCCATTGGTGTTGTTGGTCATCATTTTGGTCTTCTCTGCACTTATTTCCATTCCATAAGCTCTGGAGGTGGTGTCAAGCCTCTGTACAAGCTGTTCAAGTTCTTGTTCCTCTCCAGCCAATCCATCAATATCATCCGCAAAACGAAGATTGGAGATTGCTCTGCCCCCTATGCTGACTGTGCCTTCGTGATCTGCAAGAGCATCTGACATGATGCGCTCTAGGAAGATGTTGAAGAGTGTTGGAGATAGTAGGCATCCTTGACGCACACCGATTGTTGTTCTGAACCAGTTCCCGATGACGCTGTTATGGAGGACTGCACTGGTAGCCTTGTCATACAGGCTTTTGATGACTTCAATAATTTTAGGGCTGATGTTGTACACTTTCATGGTTGCCCATAGAGCTGCATGCCAGACTCGGTCAAATGCCTTCTTGAAGTCTATGAACACATGATATAGATGTTGTTGGTGCTGTAGGTATTTCTCATGTTGTTGTTATACAATAACCATAGGCTTAATTTACATTAGACCTGTATTGTTTGTTTTATACGTAAATAAATGTATAAACTATATCTATTCTAATTAATAATATTTAGACCTATACTTTATAATATTTTGAATCTTTAAATTTCCGGAGAAAGACGAGTAGGCTAAGCGAATTTTGTTTTATAACTCGATATCAGAGTTCAAGTAATGGTTAGTTAGTTATTCATTGCTTACAGGGTCCAGCGGACTTCAAAGAGCCGAATCAGGACCACAAAATCAAGACAACTCGAGATCAGAGTTAAATTAATATCTAATTAGTTATTCATTGCTTACAGGGTCCAGAGGACTGCAAAGAGCCGAATCAGGACCACAAAATCAAGACCACGACTTCGCTAGTAGTAGTAGTAGTAGTAGTAGTAGTAGTAGTAGTAGTAGTAGTAGTAGTAGTAGTAGTAGTAGTAGTAGTAGTATAGTTATTTAGTTAAATCTTTAATTTATTTAATTGTTTTGTTTGTTTGTTATTATTATTATTATTATTATTATTATTATTATTATTATTATTATTATTATTATTTGTTTGTTTGTTTGTTATTATTATTTTTAAAATCATTATTATTATTATTATTATTATTCCTACCTTTAAAAAAAGAAAGAAAAGAATAGTGTGCTGCTGTGCGTGCTCAATGGTGTAAATATGGTCAGTGATGTTTTGTTTGTTTTTGCTGAAGTTTGGTGTAACCCGAAATATTCAGATGGTGTTACTGGTTATTTTTTTCTTATAGATTTACCAAAGTTTTCAGATGATTTATGGAAATTTCCGCCTGCCACGCAACATTTTTTAAATACGTGTTTCTCATTAAAATACATATCATTGAAATACATATAACAAATTTACTGTAACAGTTAAAAAGAATAATATTAGTTAAATAATAAAAATGTCACTGTTTTTTGAGACCATTATAAACTTGCTTTGCCTTGCTGTGCTGAAGGGACATCAACGTATCCATAGCGCTTTGAATTTTTGTCATGGTTTTATTGTTGATATAGATGTGAAATCGTTGTATGTGTGCATTATGTGTTATGTATTACATTTACTCTTTATTACTAATTGTGTCAGTATATTGATCATCATAAAATAATAATAATACTAACTGCTTCAAAATGCGAATCTCGACTTGACTCAGCTTGAAGCTGTGCAGATCGAAATAGAATTAGATCTAGAAGCAACAGCTGCTATTTTTATGCACGGATGTTTCACCACAGGCTCTGATGTCTTTTATTTCGTCTTTGTAAACTCGTGGGCCTCCTACATACGTACGTAGTATAGTATGTAATTGAGGCCTACGAAATACGAGACTTCCCAGCCTGTGGTTTCACGTAGTCCTGCCAGCATTCGTTTGTAAAACATCGGATAGCTTCGCTCGACTCGGAGAGCTTCGTTCGACTTCGGTAATTGCCTTTTTCGGCGAATGACTGGAACTAGGTTGGAAAAAACAAGTTCGCTTCCCGATCCCTTTCAAGGCCCGTGAATCCTTGAAGAAAGACATCGACGAGATGCTGAAGATGGGCATCATCAGGGAGTCCAGTTCCCCCTACGCGTCCCCTGTCGTGGTCGTGAAGAAGAAGGACGGGAGCAACAGAGTATGCATCGACTACAGAAAGGTTAATAAGATCACCGTCTTCGACCCCGAGCCGATGCCTACTGCAGCAGATTTCTTCCGCCAATTATCGGGGAGCAAAATATTCTCGAAGATTTACCTCAGCAAGGGTTATTGGCAAATCCCCGTGCGTCAGCAGGACATACCAAAGACTGCTTTTATAACTCCTGATGGGACGTACGAGTGCCTAAGGATGCCCTTTGGTATGGTCAACAGCGGAGCGACCCTAAAGAGAGGAATGAGGAAGATGCTCAAAGGGATGGACAACGTCGTGTGTTACTGGGACGACCTGCTAGTCCACACCCACACCTGGAAGGAGCATCTGCAGACCTTGAGGGAGCTGTTCCACCGTCTCACAGAAGCCAACCTGACCTTGAGACCCAGCAAGTGCATTCTGGGAGCTGACAACGTCAACTTCATCGGACGTTCGATGGAAGAAGGAGACAACGGAGGATGCACTGTGTTACACTCGTTTGATGTTGGGGTGTTTTTCTATCAGAAGTTGATTCAGCCCCAATGCTGAAGTCCTGATAAAGTGTAACTCAGATTCGTTTATCCACGCAGCCTGCTCACTCAGCAACAAGGCAAAGTCTTCGTATGTAGTTTTCCAACTGTATTCAGCATACATCAACACTGCATACAATCGCTTTTTCCACTCTCAACTTTTTACTTTCAACTCTCTCAACTCTAATACAACAACTCTCTCTCTAAAAAAAAACACCTTTTGAAACAGTGCGGCACTATATATATATAGTCTCTCTAAACTCCAGAAAGAACGAGAATACCCCCAACGTGACACACCACAACGAATCAGAACAAGCTTTGTCATCACTGTCTCACGTCATACAACCTTATTTGGGATGGAAGCGTCTCGTAGTTACCACTAGAATTATCCATACGCTTCGATCGATAGTAAACAACCCACTCTCGAAAATTCTCAAATAATATCGACCAACTAAAATTACCGACGTTATACAAAGCTTCTTCTAATAACAGCGCAAATTCAAATCAAAGGTAAATACACTCTATTACTGCATGCGTTGCAAAATAAAACGAACAGATCTATCGCGCGCGTCACACACGCAAGCCTACCATTGCACGCGTCTCCAAAGTAACATAACCCCCCACTCAAGAAGAAATTTACTTAATTTCTTTCAACAACGTTGAGACGCAATGCGCAAACAAAATCCAGAATTAAAACTTATTTCAGTATGTCTAGATACTGTCAATGTTCACCCAAACACAGAGTCAATGTTTTTTCACCCGCCAGGATACGATACCCTCGTCCGTTAAGGTTGTCATCGGCCCAAAGACAGTGATCTTGTGGGCTCTCCTGGAGTCAGTGCATCCTCCGTTGTCTCCTTCTTCCATCGAACGTCCGATGAAGTCGACGTTGTCAGCTCCCAGAATGCACTTGCTGGGTCTCACGGTCAGGTTGGCTTCTTGAAGACGGTGAAACAGCTCCCTCAAGGTCTGCAGATGCTCCCTCCAGTTCTTGGTGTAGACTAGCAGGTCGTCCCAGTAACACACGACGTTGTCCATCTCATAGAGCATCTTTTTTATTCATTCCTCTCTTCAGGGTAGCTCCGCTGTTGACCATGCCAAAGGGCATCCTTAGTCCCATCAGGAGTTATAAAAGCAGTCTTTGGTATGTCTTGTTGACGCACGGGGACTTGCCAATAACCCTTGCTGAGGTCAATCTTTGAGAAGATTTCAATCTCCGATAATTGGCGGAAGAGGTCTGCTGCGGGCCTTTCCACTGCATCAGCAACTTATTGTGTTCGGTAGGTAGCAGTACCAGCACTTTGTCGCCAGGTCTGAACTTCCTGTTCACAGCCCTACGATCGTAGTAGTGCTTTCCACAGTCCTTGGACTTCATCAGTTTTTCTCTGGCTATCACGAGAGTCTGCTCCAGCTTCTCCCGTAGCTCAAACACGTACTGGTAGCTGATATTATTTGAGAATTTTCGAGAGTGGGTTGTTTACTATCGATCGATGCGTATGGATAGTTCTAGTGGTAACCATGGAAGCTTCCATTCCAAATAGGGTTGTATGACCTGATACAGTGATGATGAAATTGCTTTTGATTGGTTGTGGTGTTTCATGTGGGGTATTCTCGCTTGTTCTGGAGTATGTAGAGACTATATAAGTGCCGCACTGTTTCAAAAAGAGAGAGGGTGGAAAGTAAAAAGTTGAGAGTGGAAAAAGCGATTGTATGCAGTGTTGATGTATGCTGAATAAAGTTGGAAAACTAAATACAAAGACTTTGCCTTGTTGCTGAGTGATCAGGCTGCGAGGATAAACGAATCTGAGTTACACTGTATCAGGTTTCAAGCATCGGGGCTGAATCAACTGATAAAAAAACTACATCGAGTGGAACAGTGACCATATTATTTTCCCCTTACCATCAACTGGTTCGCTGGTGTCAGAATAATGTGACCAGTAGTCGCCTATACGCTTCGGTGTCGTGTGACTATAATCTACAGTTACTTGGTCCTCTATACGCATTGTGTCCGTGGACGTTAATTTACCTAAGCAAAGCAAAGTAAACCTTATTTACGCCCCCATGCGCCCAGGTGTTAGGGGACGGAAATTTTATCATTGTTTCGGTTATAAAATTTACTAAAGAAAGAAAGAAAGGAGCTGTATTTGTCCCCTATACGCAATTAATTGACCCCTTTCCCCCTTTCCCAGTCCCCTATTCGCTATATGTGACGTGGGACTTTAATCTATCTACCAACCAACCAACCCTATACGCACTGCAGGGCCGGACCTGGGAAAAGTCGAGAGGGGGGTTACAGATTCAGCCAAGGCGCGAAGCGCCGATCCTTCTAGGAAAATCCGGGGAATTTTTTTTTTCACGGATGCAAAATGGTGCAATCTGGTGCAATCTGAACCTTGAAAAAGCCATTTGTGATGGTCTGGGACTTTGAGCTTTTTGAACTTCAGACGTCTTTTCACCGATCTTTCTCGGAAAGAAGTGCATTGAAGGAGAGCAGCTCTTTTGGGTACCTGGTCGATTCAACGGAAATCCATTCCAACGATGTTTGTGGACGATTCAGCGATGGCCGTTTCAACGGATGTTCGTTACAACGAATTGTCATAATTATCAACTTAGCATCTTAATTAATATTTATAAAAAGTCGTTTTTGGGGGATTAGGGCTGTATCAAGGTGAAGGTGCTGGAAGAGGCTTGCGGCCAGAACAAGAAAATATGAACAAGAAAATATGGCTGCATTTACTATTTAGGCTTAGGGGTTGGGTTACTTGGTCGTTTCAACGGGAAAACGCTTTGGACGTTTCAACGGATCCCTTAAAATGGATTTCCGATGAATTGTCTATAAATAACTCTTTGTACATTGGACCCGAAGTGACTAAAAACTTCAATGTTTTAAAAACAATGTTAAAAAATTGAAACTCTTTGCATTTAAAAAAAATTTCTTTTAGTTTGGAGACGGGGGGGGGGGGGGGGGGGTGGAACCCAGGTAACCCCCCCCCCCCTCCCTCCCTGGGTCCGGCCCTGCACTGTGTCCGGGGACGTTAATCTAACCACAAAACGAAACGAAACGAAACGGCGAGAGCTCTTACGCTGATTTTGATCAAAGAAAATGACATCTTGAATTTGAAAGTAAATTTTGTTAGGCTTTAGGCGTCCGTGGACTTAGTTTTTTCTCTCCCTTCTTTTCAACACTATTTTTAGGCCTTTTTGGAACTTTAGTATTACAATAGCACAATACGTCCACATAAAGAAGAAAATTTCTAACTATAATTTCCTAAATCGGTAGAGATTTTATTACGAAAATATGAAATTTCCAAATTCTGAAGATTATTCCCATAAGTTATGAATGGATTTGAATGCTTGATTTTTTGTGTTCTGTGATTTTAAAATATTTTATTTTACTAGTTCTGATTCTCTGTGGTAGGCTGGTAAATAATGTTTTGAATCTACATCGTTTCAACATTTTGTTTTTTGACAAAATACCAAGGATTTTCTGTTCTATACGTATTTAACCTAAATAATAACTTTTAGAACCTTAGAAAATATACAACAATCTGAAATCTGTAATCTATTATTATTTCGTTACAATTATATATTGAAATATTTAACAAAACTAAATAATTATTAATTTTATACTATGAAATTTTCTTGAATTAAATATCTTTTATGTAACAATAATTATTTAGCAATGTCGTCCCCTAGTCTGATAATATTAATGAAGATCCGTTGGATCTCATTTTTGATCTGATGATTATGGTCATTGTTGTCAGGGTGGCGACGTGGTGATCGTCCTTAACGCTCATGCAATAGGACGTTAAGCATCGTTTTTCGTTCGTTCGTTCTGATAATATTATTTTCCCCTTTACCAACAACTGGCCCGCTGGTATCAGTATAAATCGGTACAGTAGTCACCTATATGCGAAAGTGTCGTGTGACTATAATCTACAAACAACTACGCTTATGTGTCCGGGGAGCGAACTTGTTTTTTCCAACCTAGTACCAGTCATTCGCCGAAAAAGGCAATTCCCGAAGTCGAACGAAGCTCTCCAAGTCGAGCGAAGGTATCCGATGTTTTACGAACAGGACTACGTGAAACCACAGGCAGGGAAGTCTTGTCTTTCGTAGGCCTCGATTACCTACTAGATATACTACGTACGTATGTAGGAGGCCCACGAGTTTACAAAGACGAAAGAAAAGACTTCAGAACCTGTGGTAAAACATCCGTGCATAAAAATAGCCGCCGTTGCTTCTAAATCTAGTTCTGTTTCGATCTGCACAGCTTCAATCTGTAAGTTAAGTCGAGATTCGCATTTTGAAGCAGTTAGTATTATTATTATTTTATGATGATTACTATACTGACACAATTAGTAATAAAGAGTAAAATTAATACATGACATATAATGCACACATACAACGATATTTCACATCTATATCAACAATAAAACCATGACACAATTTCTAAGCGCTATGGATACGTTGATGTCCCTTCAGCACAAGGCAAAGCAAGTTTATCATGGTCTAGAAAAACAAGTGACATTTTTATTGCAAGTACCAAAAGCAATTATTTAACTATATCATAGCAATATTATTCTTTTTTTAACTGATACAGTAAATTTGTTATTTGTATTTCAATGATATGTATTTTAAATCATCTGAAAACTTTGGAAAATCGATAAGAAAAAAATAACCAGTAACACCATCTGAATATTTCGGGCTACACTTAACTTCAGCAAAAATAAACAAAACGTCACTGACCATATTTACACCATTGAGCACGCACAGCAGCACACTATTCTTTTTAAAAAAGATAAAAGAAAAAAAAAGAGGAATACTACTACTACAACTACTACTACTACTACTACTACTACTACTACTACTACTACTACTACTACTACTAATAATAATAATAATAATAGTAACAAACAAACAAAACAAAATAAATTAAAGATTTTACTAAATATACTACTACTACTACTACTACTACTACTACTACTACTACTACTACTACTACTACTACTACTACTAGCAAAGTTGTGGTCTTTATTTTGTGGTCCTGATTCGGCTCTTTGCAATCCGCTTGATCCTGTAAGCAATGAATAACTAACTATTAATTTAACTCTGATCTCGAGCTATGAAAAAAAAGAGAAAAAAAAAAGATTTCGCTTAGCCTACTCGCCCTTCTCCGGAAATTTAAAGACTCGAATATTATAAAGTATAGGCCTAAATATTATTAATTAGAATGTATATAGTTTATACATTTATTTACGTATAAAACAAACAATACAGGTCTAATAATTATATTCAGCTAGTGAGCTTCTTCACTGCGCGGAGAAAGACTTATATAATGTAGATTAAGCGTATGTATACTGTATAACAGTGTCTACTTGGTTCTAGGCAGGAAATGGGGAATGCAATTTTTTAGCCTACTGCTGAGAACAAATAAAATGCAAATCAAGGAACGCAACTATTAAATATGGTCGATAATAATTATGCTGATCTTAACAAGTATACCGTTGCGAAATGCTTATCTGTGTAAATCGAAGAGAATTAGAAGCAACAGCGATCATTTTTTAATGTTTAACTAGTCGTAGTCATGCAAGCATCATTTCGCAACACATCGGAGAGCTTCGTTCGACTTCGGTGATTGCCTTTTTCGGCGAATGACTGGAACTAGGTTGGAAAAAACAAGTTTGCGTCCGGGGACGTTAATCTATTTTAACTAACTAACTAGCAAGACAGACAACTGTAGAAAGACAATTGTCCCCTATACGCACTGCGTCCGGCAAACTTGTTTTTTCCAACCTAGTTCCAGTCATTCGCCGAAAAAGGCAATCACCGAAGTCGAACGAAGCTCTCCGATGTGTTGCGAAATGATGCTTGCATGACTACGACTAGTTAAACATTAAAAAATGATCGCTGTTGCTTCTAATTCTCTTCGATTTACACAGATAAGCATTTCGCAACGGTATACTTGTTAAGATCAGCATAATTATTATCGACCATATTTAATAGTTGCGTTCCTTGATTTGCATTTTATTTGTTCTCAGCAGTAGGCTAAAAAATTGCATTCCCCATTTCCTGCCTAGAACCAAGTAGACACTGTTATACAGTATACATACGCTTAATCTACATTATATAAGTCTTTCTCCGCGCAGTGAAGAAGCTCACTAGCTGAATATAATTATTAGACCTGTATTGTTTGTTTTATACGTAAATAAATGTATAAACTATATACATTCTAATTAATAATATTTAGGCCTATACTTTATAATATTCGAGTCTTTAAATTTCCGGAGAAGGGCGAGTAGGCTAAGCGAAATCTTTTTTTTTCTCTTTTTTTTCATAGCTCGAGATCAGAGTTAAATTAATAGTTATTCATTGCTTACAGGATCAAGCGGATTGCAAAGAGCCGAATCAGGACCACAAAATAAAGACCACAACTTTGCTAGTAGTAGTAGTAGTAGTAGTAGTAGTAGTAGTAGTAGTAGTAGTAGTAGTAGTATATTTAGTAAAATCTTTAATTTATTTTGTTTTGTTTGTTTGTTACTATTATTATTATTATTATTAGTAGTAGTAGTAGTAGTAGTAGTAGTAGTAGTAGTAGTAGTAGTAGTAGTAGTAGTAGTAGTAGTAGTATTCCTCTTTTTTTTCTTTTATCTTTTTTAAAAAAGAATAGTGTGCTGCTGTGCGTGCTCAATGGTGTAAATATGGTCAGTGACGTTTTGTTTATTTTTGCTGAAGTTAAGTGTAGCCCGAAATATTCAGATGGTGTTACTGGTTATTTTTTTCTTATCGATTTTCCAAAGTTTTCAGATGATTTAAAATACATATCATTGAAATACAAATAACAAATTTACTGTATCAGTTAAAAAAAGAATAATATTGCTATGATATAGTTAAATAATTGCTTTTGGTACTTGCAATAAAAATGTCACTTGTTTTTCTAGACCATGATAAACTTGCTTTGCCTTGTGCTGATGGGACATCAACGTATCCATTGCGCTTAGAAATTGTGTCATGGTTTTATTGTTGATATAGATGTGAAATATCGTTGTATGTGTGCATTATATGTCATGTATTAATTTTACTCTTTATTACTAATTGTGTCAGTATAGTAATCATCATAAAATAATAATAATACTAACTGCTTCAAAATGCGAATCTCGACTTAACTTACAGATTGAAGCTGTGCAGATCGAAACAGAATTAGATTTAGAAGCAACGGCGGCTATTTTTATGCACGGATGTTTTACCACAGGTTCTGAAGTCTTTTCTTTCGTCTTTGTAAACTCGTGGGCCTCCTACATACGTACGTAGTATATCTAGTAGGTAATCGAGGCCTACGAAAGACGAGACTTCCCTGCCTGTGGTTTCACGTAGTCCTGTTCGTAAAACATCGGATACCTTCGCTCGACTTGGAGAGCTTCGTTCAACTTCGGGAATTGCCTTTTTCGGCGAATGACTGGAACTAGGTTGGAAAAAACAAGTTCGCGTCCGGGGAGGTAAATCTATCCACTGAACTGAACCATACACCAGGACTTGAAAGACAACTGTTGAAAACTTCAAGAATCGTCCCCTATACGATTATGTGTCCGGGGACGTTAATCTATTTAACTAACTTGAAAACTTAATAAGTCCCCTATACGCCATTGTGTCCGGGGACGGTAATCTACCTACTACTTGAAAACTTAAGTACCCTATACGCTATTATGTCCGGGGACCCACTGAACTGAACTGAACTGTTAAAAACTTTGCCCACCGCCGTAGCTCAATTGGTAGAGCATTCGCCTGGCACACCGATGACCCAGGTTCGAATCCCGTGGTGGGCGATATAAAATGTGGCCATTTTTACTGTCCATTTTAGCAGTAGATTTGGTGGTTCAGTGTTGATTCAGGTACCTACCCCTCTTTCCCTGGGATGGTTATCCCCGTCTGCCATATCGCCAATGGTGGGTGTAGACGTTAAACCTCAATGTTCTTCTTCTTAAAAACCTTTTATGACTAGCCAAAACAACACTCAAAGAAGAAAATAAATTGCTTTTCAATTTTCCCCATCATTCTGTGTGTGGTCTTGTTTGTATAAAATGTTTTTGTGAAGTTTGTTGTTTAAATAAATTTATGTTTAGCTTAGTAGTTCTTTTCCTTTCTAATTGTTTAGTATAAGATAAAATTCTGATTCTATCTCTATTTGAAATTAACCATTGCATTTTAATTACATGCAACTCAGCTAAACTTTTATAATTTATACAAATAAGATTTCTTAATAAAATTAACAGTATATTTTACACAAACATTAAATATTGAAGATAAATAAATTTTTATCTGACAGACCTTTGTTTCCTTAGGTTGTGGTGTGAGAGACATCCATCCAAGTAATTTTAAAATGCATTCTCTACGCTGTGGGCGGGAGGTGTTGTCTTTGGGTTGTGGATTTGGATGTCTCGGCGAGCCTATACCTATGGAAAGATCGGTTTGTCGGAGATGGTGTCAGAACTGATTTTTATTAAACCACATCTCTTGTGAGCCCTGAAGCCTTCCTGACGAACCTGCGTGGTGTGCTTTTGGGTTCTCTCTATTTGAGGGGCAAGGGACGCGCATTATTATTATAATTTCCGCTTATGGTGTGGGATCGGAAGGGATTTGTTGTCGTCGGGTTTTCTTTGCTAGGAGAGAAACCAGTACACCAGGGGTGAAAGGGGCTTACAATATTATTATTTAGCAATGTAGGCATTTAATATGTATGTGTTTTGTTGATATTATATAATGATGTTTGCATTCTATTTTGTTTTTGTAAACGGGAATTCGATAAATTAGAGCATAGTCACAGAGTCCCCTGCGTGGGGTGCCTTTATTTTACAGTTACCGGCTGGTGGAATGCCTTCAGTGATATCACTAGGGTTGTTTCAGCAGATCTTTAATGCGGATCAGGGGTGAGTCCTCTTTCACCCAAGTTGTGGTCTTGATTTTGTGGTCCTGATTCGGCTCTTTGCAGTCCGCTGGACCCTGTAAGCAATGAATAACTAACTTACTAATTAACACTACTGCTGGCGTTGATGGTTTCTCCTATCAAATGCTGGTTCATTTGCCTTTCCATTGGGAAAGCGATATTACTTTAATTTTACCAAAGTGTTAAGAGAAATGAAACTTTTCTTTCAATCTGGACAAAGTCAGTGGTAGTAAAAGAAGGCAAATCGAGATCATGTGTTAATAGTTAAAGACCAATTCCTGTAACTTCTTATGTTGGTAATGTAATGGAGAAACTTATAAATAAACGTTTATTTCATTACTGGGAAAAGTATAACATAATACCAATTAATCAAGCTGGATTTAGGAAAGGTAGAAATACATGTGATCATCTTGTTAAATTAACAAATCAAATAAAAAGGCAATTCGCTAGAAGAAAGTGTATTTTAGCAACGTCTTTTGACGTTAAAAAGGTATACGATAGTGTGACGACACGAGTTTTTGACGCACGCCAATTCACAACTTTCCGGCACCTCTCATAAAAACTCGTGGATATCGCCATTATAAATCTAGACGAGATTAGAGTGAAACCAAGTTCCGGTCTGGCTTGTTTTGCTTTTCTCAAAGCTTGATGCATGACTTTTAAATATGGCAAATTGCCTAAAACGACGAGTGTTATAGCCAAAAAACGAGTGGGATAAGTATAAAAACGGTGGAGGAAGTACATGCTCAGTGAAAGGATGCAAAAACAATCGTAGATGACTGTATTTTTGGCGACTTCGGAGGTGCGTTGATCACTACCCAATGGTTCATGGAGAGTGCGTGTGTCAGGAGCCCTACAAACTGCACACCCCTTCAAATAGTGACCAGATAAGAGAGTGGCTGTAAAAACTACATTTAAAACGCCCACCGAAGACAATTTTTGTCTGTTCCTTTCATTTTACTGACCGAGAGCCCACCATTCAAAATCAATCTCCCCAGCTGTTTCTTGGTTACGACAGCAAAGTAAAGATCGGCAGGAAGCCACCACGAAAACGCCAGTCGTCAGATGGAAGAGCTAGCGATACAACGATTAAATAACGATCATCGACAGAAAGTGAAACAGGACATGAAGACTCATGTAGTTTTCCATAGCTTCGCCGTCGCAACACGTAGTTGACTATGTGAGGGTACGATACCGGTGGCCAGAGACACATGTTGTCTTCCCACTGTAAACTTGACTGTCACAACTGGGACTTCAAATCCCCCAGGCATTCTCTGCAACACTTTCTCTTTTATGCTCCCACCAACGCTTTCTCATGTGATTCGACATATTCTTGAATATTTGGAAATAACTCATTCAAAACACTCGGATAAACAATACGCGGAGAAGGAAACTGGAAGTATGTTTCACGGTAACGGAAAGAGTTACCCCTCTTAAATGGGGGATTCCCATTGGTGCATAGGATAGCAGAAAAGTGTGAAAAGTAAGGTGTGCAAGTTTGTATATAGTGCAGAGTTTCACATCTCGAGCGTTGCAGTGTATAAAGTTGAATCAGCAGTCTTTATTGCGTATGTATGTTAGGTATTTATGATTTTCACGTGGTTAATGCATAGCTGGAAGAATTGGGGGCTGAACGAAACTCAATGCCTTGTACTGTGAACTGAAGAAATGTTTGGCTATGGAGAGTCAGGTTGGGAGCGCTTGCTAGCAGACGGGTTTTGGATGGAATGTGACTTGTGACTGTGTTATCTCAGGATAAAAGTAAAATCTGTTTCATAAGGGTAGTGTGTCGTGTGTTTCTTACCACCCAAGGTCTTGCTCCTACGTCAGGACTTAAAGGTGAGTGGGCGCCCAGTATTTCAATTCCTTAGTGGCTATGCATTCCAAGCTTGCGTACGTGAACGAATGATGTTAAATGAGGGGGAAGGGGATATATTTTGCTAAATAGTATTTTTTAATATGATTTTTATGATCTTCTTGTTTAAATGTGTAGAATAAAATGTTGTTGATGTTGTTGCCAAAATGGGGTCAAGGGCAATGATGAAGCATAATATGTTAAAATGAGAGAGAGAGGGTGATGAATATGAGGGAGGGGTGACGTTGTATTATGGTATGCTAGAGAGGGATAATTGTGAATGAGGGGAGACAATCTACTCTACATGGAGAGGGGTGATGAAGGTGAGAAGGAAGGTGAATCAGGATTGTTTGACTGGAAGTTTAATTATAATTATAATGTATATTTGTATAAACATCATGTTTATGAAGAGAAATATAAAGTATTAGAATTGAGAATTGGATTGTTGAAATGCGTGTATAAACAGGTCAAGATGGCGGACGGCGGAAGGAATTATTTTTATGTAATGATTACCCTTTTATGAGAAAGATTAGTGAGACAATTTATTTGTTGACCAGATTGGGATATGCTACTATACTTCCTATGCTACACTACATTACTACCTCTACCTCTAAGATTTCTGCTGTTGCCACTACTATTGGTACTTCAACCACTTCTGCCTTCGCCTGCAGTGGGGTGTGGACTGGGTCGGACGCCGCTGCCACCACTGCCACGTCCTCCTTTCTGACGTTGGGCGCCGCTCTGGAGTGTTGATCACCATCACCGCCGGGACTCGTCGCTGCACTTCAGTCGACCGGGAGTCTACCTTAAAGGTCTACATTCTACGCCTTCCATCGCCACAGGCATACACACACACACACACTTGCATTTCACTCACATAAACATATTTTCAACTCCAGAACTTAGTGCAGTATACTTTATTGTCTGTGTGTTGACTGCTACGTTCTTTTGAGATTAACTAAAAGACAATAGAGCTACAAACAGTGAACATTGATTAGTAAAGCCAGTTAATTTAATATAATAGATTTTTTCAAGTTTTTCTGGCTTAAATCCTCAGCTTGTGATCGTAGTTATTTGCAGTTTTATTTCCTTATTATTGCTCATTGCTGTTGTTACATATTGCTGTGGGGGCATTCATGTACAGTTTCTAGGGGTTCCAGATTAGACAAGGGAGGTAAATTTTTTTTTTAAATTTATTTATTTATTTATTTATTTATTTAATTTTACCTTATTTACTTTTTTTTTCTGTCCCCAGCATGCTGGGTTATATTTTGCATTGTCACACATTAATGATTACATTGTACATAATAAACCACATGATAAAACTGAAAAAACGGCACATTATTTTAGAAATTATGTACCTGAAGTTTGGGGACAATATACAAAAGACCTACATTTATTTCTTATACTCAACCAATATATATTTTATAGAACAGACACACGTACAAACGCGCGCACACACACACACACACCTACACACACACACATATCAAAAGGGGGGACGTGGCAAATCTAACAGCTTACATAAAATAGTAGATTCTAGTGGTAATCATTCGGCTCGGGTCATGTCTCAGTCTGAGATACTTGACATCTGGTATCTTCTCGACCTTTAGTGCCCAATAAATAAATAAGTAAATAAAAATCATACTGAGAAAAACAGTCAAAAATACACGGTTGGATTAATCAATCAGAGGTTTGTATCAGGGAATCCACTCCAACGCAAAAGTGTCAGCCCTCATGAGTATATCAGCAGCATATTTTTCCACCATATAGCATTTTTTAAAATAATTTTGAAAAGTCTGAAAAATGGGTACAGTATTATTCATTTTGCATTTGTACAAGAAAAATTTGGCATGCAGCACAATCCAGTCAAATGTGGAATCGGAAGTGAAATTAGCATCATAGTTAAATAGAATGGTGTTTCTTGAAAGAGTTACGTTGACAGAGTTAAGACATTTGTGATTTACAGCGTTCTGAAACTGCAGCCAAAAGCGTTGTACACAAAAAAAAGAACATGAAAACCTGAAATACACAGAAAAGTCGACATATTACACACATCAACCGAGCACATAAAGCAACACTATTAGAGTGCTCTAGGTGTTACATAAATTGATTACGAAAATATAAACGTCAAATCAACAATAAATGTATAAACATGCAAAAGCAAGTGTAACAGACAACAATCTTTTTAAAGAGTCAATGAAATAAGGGGGCCGCAAACATGCATAGCAAACAACATTCTATAAAGCATTAAAATAATACAAATTATTAGCCACAAGTTTCCAGAGAAACTGCGGTCCAACATAATAAGACGTCAATTAAGGCATGAATCTGCATGCATACAGCAATTACATTAAAACAAAAAGCAACCGCAGATTATACACGCCAGTATGTGTAGCAAAGTAGAATAACAAAGCGTCAATACAATAAGGAATGCAAAGCAAATGACGTTCAAAAAAGAGGCATAACGAACCTGCAAAATCTGACTAACTAAATAGCTTACAATGACATTACTAATACTAACTTACTTGTAAAGAAACAAAATAAGTGTATAGACCTAATCGCTAAACCACATTAAAAAAATTAAAATAATAATAATAATAATAATAATAATAATAATAATAATAATAATAAATAAATAAATAAAATAAAAAATAATAATAATAATAATAAATAAATAAATAAATAAAAAAGGATTATATTCAACTATAATGCAATCAGAATCAGAAATGGTGCATAAATGATTGCAAAGAGCGTCTCTAAAATAATGTATTCAGGAATAATTTTAGTTATGGTATTCACTGAATCAACCGTTGAACAAATATTTACACCACATATTGCACATAAGCAATATTTTCACCATATTATACATAATCACTAAATTATTAGTGAACATTAATTGTACAAATCTAATCGACATAAGAAGAGCATTCCTATAACATATTTGATTTGACCAGTAAACCAATAAATTATACATGGTTCATAACCATTATATATGAAAGAAAAATATTGTCGAGTTTAGATATTTTTTAATATTTGAATAAAATATTAAAACTACAAACAGTATGAAAACAAAACAGCATTGTTTATGTTAAAGTTGACAAGCGCATGTAAGACAGCCAAGAAGTATCAACAAACATCAGTAAACTCCAAGGTTGCCATGCACAAGAACCATAATGCAACCAGTGTTCACACCATCATGATCATGATCATGATAAAGTCGAAGCAAGCCAGATTTAAAATTAATTAATAAATAAATAAATAAATAAATAAATAAATAAATAAACAGAATGAAAGGAAAATAAATAAATAAGACCAAACAAAACAAACAAAAAGCAGCCATGATCAGTTATGTACAAATAATAACAGTCAACAGAGAATCCAAAGAAGGAAGCACACCATGCAGTCACAAAATAAAATAAAAAAAAACTAGCAAGTATTGTGTACGAACTTTACACAATAATCTTGGCTTGGGCATAGCAAAGTATCATATAAAAACAAAACAATTATCCAAGGCGTAACGAATTTATGACTTCATTCATAAGCCACAGAGGGCAGTAAACAAACGATGCCAGCTAGTAGTCAATCATCAAGCACGACTTTGACAAACGACGCAAACTGACACATCATAGATACATTTGCAGTTCAACCATTGTGAATACTAAAGAATTAGACAGTTCAATCAACTTTGGGGAAATGATTTAATACACCCCGCCGTATATGTATCCTTTCTCACTTTCCCACCTCTAAATAATAATTATTCATTGAAACTAAATTGCCCTATCGACAAACGTTTTCATTAATTAACAACCTAATAATCCCATATATCAATTTAACCAGTAATATTTTAGATCAAATCAATACATGAATAGCTATATTTATTGTTCATCCTTCTATTTCCTTTATCTCTAATAGTTTGCAGCAGTAATCCTCTGCAAAGTATACAGTGTACACATAACTAGGCCTACAGTGATTTATAAAAAAAAAAAAAAGTATTGTTATGTATTATTACATCAATTTCTGTTATCGCCAGTGAGAATCAACGGAAAGAAATGAGGTACTATTAGTTAGTAATCATCATGTTCATCAACGGCCAAGTCTTGCTTGATATATTAACTAAGAATATAAATCAATTATACAAAAGGAAGAAGAAAAGGAACACAGTTTGTGTCTTATGCATAGTTTTCTTTTCATTTTTCCTCGATCACTCGCTGTTTTTGCATCGTAATTTTCACATAGCTTTCTTTAACACCGTGTCCACATTATCTCAAATTTCAATTTCATTGTTTTGCCATTCTTAAGTTTAACGAAAACTTTACCGTTGGATGTCCATGTGGCGAGGGTAGCGGAGTGCCTGAAAGCTGCCCTCTCTAGCTGGTAGTTGGCGTAGGTCAGGTCTTCCCCCACGGAGATCCCCTTGCCTTTTAGTTTCTTCCGTTCGGCCAGAACTTGGTCCCGCAGGCGCCTGCTCTGGAATCGGACCACAATCGGCCGCGGTCGCTTTCTGCCCGGTTCCGTTTTACCCACTCTGTGTGCCGCCTCCAGGTCGCGTATCACGGTCTTCACCCCGAGTTCTTCCGAAAACAGCTGGCAGCAACGCTCTGCACACTGGTCAACCGTCTCTTCCGACCTCTCGGCGATGTTGAAAACTCGAAGGTTCCATCGCCTGTCATATTGTTCGCTCTCGTTCTGCTGTGCTTCAACGGTACTTAATCTCTCTCTCAGAGTCTTGTTTTCTTCTTTCAGTTTGCCGATTTCTTCTGTCATCGAATCAGTCAACTTTGAAATCTCAAACAGCTGACCTTCAAGCTTATCGATCTTCGTGCTCAGGCCCTTGATATCTTCCTTAGTAGCCAGCGGCCGCAGCTTCTCCTCCAACGCCGCCAACAGAGCTTGGTTGTCCATATCGCTGCTGGCTTCTTCGGGTTCACTGATGTCTGACGCACTCTGAACGTTTTGCCTTTTGCTGCCGGGGGGTACGACGGGGCTACAATCACTGACTGACGACGACGTAGATGACAATTTCCTCTTTTCTCTATGGTCACTATTTTCTTCTGTTGTTTTTTTTCTTCGGTGACAGATTAAAAAAATTGGTAATTTTTGAAGATGAAGACATGGGTTGCAAAAGAAATTTTCTTCTCCGTTTTCAACTAAATGTTTTCTTGTGGTTTGTGTTTAATTCAAAATAACACCATAATTATTACTGGCTGTTGTGCTCAGAAGAAGTTTCAACTAGACTACATAATTAGTCTAAGCATCGCTCACTCAATTGCTGCATAAACGGCATAGCTAGCGCGAGACGTGTTGTCACTTCGACGGTCAATCACCGAATCTCCAGGGAGGTAAATGTTGTTAATTGTTGGGTTGTGGGTCTGGATAGGGGTTGAGGGTGGTCTAGATTTCCCATTATCCTGTGGTTGTAGCGTTAGATTGTTGAATAAAAGAGTGTGAATGTTCATCTGGCATTTGTGTTAGTTCTTTTGTTTTGAGTTCGATTCCTTCACTCGCTGTTTGAGCTGAACGTCCACGGAACGCGTTTGGGTGACGTGACATATAGTGTATGGACTTCTCATTTATTGTTGAAATTTAAAAATATATAGGCATCACAGGTACATGTTTAAATATATAAAGAATTTTTTTATCTGACAAATTTATATGTACCAGAATAGGTAAGATATATTCGGAATTTAAAAAGTTGATTAAGGGATTCCAAAAGGATCGGTAATTGCTCCTATATTATTCAATATTCCAATACACGATTTACCAAAATCACCACCAAAGCATATAAATATTGTACAATATATGATATTGCTATATGGAATAAAACATCATTAAGAAAATGTACAAAGCAAAGGAACTATAAATTATATTCAAAAATTATACCAAAATGAATTCTATATTGTTTCTAAATATATGAAAGAGAATGGATTAGAATTATCAGGAGAAAAGACGTATTTAATGTTATTTAATAATGGTCAAAATCCAAAATGGTTACCAAAAAATAGAATTAGATGGTATTAAATTACAATATAAAGATAGTATTGAGTTTGTAGGAGTATATTTGACTTCCAAACTAAACTAGCAAACTCACATTGAACATGTAATTACACAAGCAAGAAAATCTTTTTTGAAAATTATAAGTGTTCATCCACAATACAAAAACATTACATCATTTAGCTATTTCCCTTGTTTAATCTTCATTAACATATCATGATATGGTCAAGAAGTCTACTTTGTTGCTTCAAAAACGTATAGTAAGAAACTTCAAAGCATAGATTGTAGAGTAGTAAAATTGGCCCTTGGGGTTGCAATTATTACAGCTATAATTAAAACTTATTAAGAAACAGGGATATTATCTTTATATGCACAAAGACAGTTGCCATGCACGTCGTCTTGTCCTAAATATGTAATTCTAAGTTTGTCAATAAAAATTCAGTATCAAAAGATATCTATTTTGATTGTGAAGAATATACAAAATGATAAAAAAATCCTTATCTTCAACCAATAAAACAATAACGTAAAAACGATGATTGAATTGATAAATTAAATATACCCATTTTACCATTAATTCCATTGTGCCATTTTGGGAACATTTATATGCAAATTTTGATGTAGATTAATCTAAAGTTACTAAAGGTGAAAATATTAACGTTCTTATACGTGAAGTAAAAGAAAACTTAGAACAAAAATATTCTAGTTACCTAAACGTATTTACAGATGGTTCAGTATTGGATTCACTTGATATCAGGTCAGGATTTATTATACCAGCTCTAAAAGTAGAACATCGTATTATATTGGAAAGGGATTTTCAATGTTTACTTGTGAGTTGTATACCATACTAATGGCATTACAATATATTGTTGAATCATATTTAGATATATTTTATATATTAATTTGTGTTGATTCAAAATCAGTTCTACAATCTTTTACAAAATTGGGAGAATAATATTAGCTAGATCAGATTTATTATTTGAGATCAGATTAATCGGTGTTAATTTTTGTTGGGTTCCTTCTCACTCCGGCTTGTAACTGGAATTAATATTCAGACATACTTTTAAAAAGAGGAGCTACAAATGTAAAATTCATAGGGGAGGCTGCCCAGCATTTCCCGATAAAATGGACAATAAAGTGTCAAAAATCAAAAATAAAAAAGAATAAAAAAATTTATTTGGAAAAACTATGCGAACGTTGTGGTTGAGTGGTCTAAGGCAGGACTAACTTGCCTTGTCCACAGACCAGAAACCAATGGCGCCTGACAGGTGTGGGTTCGATCCAGCATAAGGGCGTTATGTTTCTTCGAATATTATTTAGTTCCAACTTGGGCAACATCTCGGGGGTTTTCTCCAGCTACTCCGGTTTGCTCCCCCAGCAAAATTTAAAAAAACACAAATATAGGCAGTTGGTTTTGGGCGCACCACAGGCTGTGAGTATGCCTTCCCCAGGGGATGCGGCCGAGCATTTCCCAATAAAAGGGACCAAAAAGTGTCAAAAATCAAAACAAAACAAACTCCCCCTCCCCCCAAAAATCAATTGTAATATTAAATTATCTAGTCATAAACACTTCTCATTAATAGAAAGACATTTAAAAAAATTAGTGAATAAACAAAATATATTATCATGTTCAAGAAATATTGCAAAGGTTAACAAAATATGAAAAAGATATTAATTGCATATAATAACAACCAATGTCTGTAAAATATTTATTTTTTGAGTGTACATATTTGTTACCCTTCTACACAGCAAAGAATGTAATGCTAACAAACACTGATGATATTAGTAATATATTGTACAATCATGCAATAATAGAAAAAATCATTTATAAATATAAATTTTCAAAAAAAAACTTTTTTTGATTGTACAGATACATGTGTGTATGTATGTGTGTGTGTGTGTGTGTCTAAAATCTTGGTAAGAAATGAATAGATGTTAAATAAGAACAACTGAAACTGAAAACATTTAGTTCCAGTTCCCATTCAAGTTTTGGACATTCATTTTAAAATGCGTTTGTGTCTTGGGTATTTTTCTTCGTTGATAAGAAGATTGTATTTACCGCCGACGACATTCAGTTCGTAGATCACAATGCTTCAAGGCATTGCTTCCTACATGATCAAGCACGTTCCTTTACTGGCCGCATTTGCGGTGAAACCACTTGCCCCACCCAAAACGATTGCAGCCGCTATACGTTCTTGTCTCTCTTCCTCCTTTTGGAGCTTGAGTTTCTTCTCCTCTTCTTCCATCTGTTTCTCCAGCAATTTCCAAGCCTTTTCTTGACTTACATCCTTCTCTTTCATTATCTTCTGAAGCAAAGCATCTTTTTCTTGTGTGAGTTTAATAACCTTAGGATCTTCAAAGTATTTTTTGCTATTTTCTGAGTTAATCTGTTTGATTAGTTCCAGGAGGTCAAACACGAGTTTATCCTTGGTTTCCTGACTCGCCTTGTTGGTAAACAAGATGTATCTTCCATACACAGCTTCCACTATGCCTTTTAGATCTGGGACGTGTCGACCTTCTTTCTTGGCTGCTTCATGGGAATCTCTGCACTGTTGCAATATCATCTCCATCTCTGCTTTGCCTTCAATGGATTCGGCATGAGTAAATACTAGGATCATATATCTTCCAAGGTGGTCTGCAAACACGTTTCTTAGCATTTTATATGCTTCGTGCTCTTCGTTGGTAAATCTTTCTTTGATGTTCAATATAAACAAAACAATGTTGGGACCCGGTGAAGCAAACGTGATGCACCTGCCAATTTCGAAACTGACTTCGTTTTGGTCTCGATCTGTGTCGCATACCCCTGGGGTATCAATGACCTGCAACAGAAAACGTTAAGCAAAATGATAAACACCTTTTTTAATTGGAAGTCATATTTATTAACGTTGGCCTAATACAGAGACAGTCACGCAATACGAATTCTATTTAGACGACTCAGCTGTTTACGCTTTCTCAATATTAAGGGACTAGGTTAGGACTTCATCATCATAAGTGGGTGGGTATGTATGTGGTAAAAGACTTATGATCCAAGTGGATAACAAAAGAATGTAGACGAAGTTCTTCAACCAATGACAAGGCACTTGATCCACGAACACTATACTAAAGAAGACGGTCCAACTTTTTTTTCACAAAATTACTTTTCGTTCACCTAGACACAAAATGACTCGATCCCCCTTTCTCTAGCCTAGAGACCAATACTAACCAGAAATGTGAACAGCGAGCCAGTTATATAGGCTTAGGGATTAAAACAGTGAACATCATTTACGAAATAGCCGAAACTGAAGCGTGCATGACTAGTACCCACAAACTACCCCTAATAACAGGAATCTTCTAAGACTACTAAAAATCAATCAAAAGAGTAAATACATTACAATATAACCTTTTCAAACAATCAGCAAAGAATAGGAAGGAGAAAACTACAAAACAAACTGACATTGAGACATACACAAGGAGAACGACATAAACACATCCAAACAAGTAAGTCAAGACAGAGTCAAAGTCAAATGGGGGCAAGGGTCAATAAAAGAAGATGATCGTCAAGTCAGGTACATACATTGTAAAACGTAAACAAAATACACAACAACAAACAAGAATACACTTATCATTAAACACAGAAGGGGAAACAAAACATGGATCCACAGAAACAGAGGACAGAACAGTTTCTCCAAAATACTCGTTTGCATTTTACATGAACATAGTCAAACAACATGCCTGGATGGCATGTACAGATAGTATTGAACAAAACCTGACGTTAATTTACCAGCTCTCGCCGTTATTAAATTAACCACCTTGAGACGTTTACACCCATACTGTAAAGCAGAACTCGCTAGGAAGAATGTAAGGTAGCATACTTGGACATCTGACCGGTGCCACTTGACCACTAAGTAACGATCTACCCTGCGTTTCTTCTCTGACACTCGAAATAAGACGTAACAGATAGTGTCCCATAAGCAGGACAGGAGAACAAAAGACGGCCGAGAAAAGATTCCTGTAGTCGAGAGAACGAAATGATTGGTCGGAGATGACATAGACTCCTGCATATCCTCCTCGGTACACCTCGCAATAACCAGGTAGTCACACGCGAAGCAGAGAGGGGATTAATTAGACTTGAACCCCACTTGTTTTCCAGACATCATTTTATTACAATATATGTTGTTTTAAGAGCATTTTAAATGCACCCCAAAGCACTCTGGAAATCAATCATCTGCTAATATATATGAGTATTTCTTGCATCTTTGGTTGGAGCCCGGAGGTGGTTGAAATTTAACTAAAATATACCCTTTTAAACAAAAAAAAATTACAACCCTTCTTTTTGAAAAAAAAACAAACTGCATTATGGTTGTAACATTACACATTAATGTCCGCAGGAATGATCTTTTTTTTAACAAGATAGTCCCGAGTAAATAAGGATAATGAAAAGATACCAATCAGTTTACCAACATCTGAATGATCCATCTTTCCTAATTTAAAAGGTTTCATTTTGTAAAGAGATTTTGCAATCATAGCATAAGCTGTATTTAGGCCAACTAAGACAACACTATGGTATCCAAGATTTACAATTATTTGCTCATATGGTACACTCATTTTTTTATATTTTATTAAAAACATAATAATACATTATTACTGCATTGAAAACAAATCCAATGATGGATTCAATGATGAAGATGATTCAATTTCTTTCTCTATAAGTGGTTTTGTGGATTTCTGTTTCTTTTTCCATTGGAGGTATTTAAATTCTAAATTTGACCACATCTCCCCTCTCCTACACTCTCTCCACTGGCTTCCTGTTCAATAGAGAATTTCTCACAAGACTGCCACACTCTGCTATAAGTCCCTTGATGCTTCTGGCCCACTATATATATATCTGACCTACTCCATCTCTACACCCCATCCCGTCAGCTTCTCTCTTCTGCAGACTCTCGTATCTTTACGATCCCCACTGTCAGGACAAAAACTTTTGGCCAAAGGTCTTTCTCTTATCAAGCCCTTGTTACCTGGAACCAGCTCCCCCACTTCATCCGTCATTCACCCTCCCTGCCAACCTTCAAAAAATATCTCAAAACTTATTTATTTCCATCATAGTCTTTAATCTTGATTGTTTTTGAGTATGTTTGGTGTGCTTAAGCTTCTCGCAGTGACTAATTTAATTGATTTTTTTTGTTTTCTTTATTATAGAAGTGATTAAGTGTGCGTGCGTGCGTGCGTGCGTGCATGCGTGTGTGTGTGCGTGTGTGTGTCTGTGTGTGTGTTTTGCAGATGGTGGTTATCAGTGAAAAAATTATCTTCTTTTCTTGTTTTGTATGTTTTCTTTTTGATTAGTTGTAAATTTTTTACTTTGTAAATGCCTAGGGCTTTGTTTAGATTAGGCGTCAATAGCCATAATAATAATAATAATAATAATAATAATAATAATAATAATAATAATTTATATATTATGTACCCACTTGCACCTACTACTCCGGCTATACATAAATAATATATCTTATTTGAAGATTGTACTGGTTGTATTGGTTTCTCTTTGTTTGTTGTTAATGTTTGTGGCGTTATTGTTTCTTCTTTTATCTGTGTTGATTCCTTATTTGTTAATATGTTTGTTTTTGTTTGTCTGTTCCATCTATGTAACTTGTTAAATTCTGCTAACTGCTTTCCAGCTGCAATTCTTCCTAGACTCTTTTGTTTAGTCACTGCCACTGGGATCTGTTGGTTCTCCGAATTCTTCACCTCCATCTCGGATTGGAAGAGTCCGTTTTTAATAGCAAAGAAATTTATTTGCTGAAAAGTAGCCCAGCTGAAAATGGTGACAACAAGCTTCCAAACTTATAATATAGATTTCTTGATACCTCACTAATCCCATTGACAATAACAGGATCTTAAATCAAATCATCAAATAAATCATTCTCACATTCTAAAGTAACAAAGGTCAACACAGCTTTGGTATATAACTTCACAATCGAACACCCTAAACTTTAAACCATTATAGCACCGAGGACTTTTCTCATATTTATTATGTAATATAATTATCTCTTCGGGCCTCAGTCTTTGTACTTGTTCAGCTGTTAAGTCAACACCGAGATAATACTTTGACTTTCCGGAAGCTACAAATGCAATCAGCCTGTCTCTTTTCTTGTTGTCAACACCTGTAGCTGTGACATTAATAGCTTCTTCCCTTAACAAGTCATCACAATTCATTTTAAATACAAACAAAACTAAAAAATGAATTTAAAAATGGCTGGGGCTGCAGTGGTGCTCTGCTCTTCTGCTGTCAATGCCTGAGCCTTTTCAGGATCAAATTATTTGTTTTCAAAACTAGACAGTAAAAAGAATCAAAATGGCATAACATAGCAATGGAAAAATTACAACAAGATCAGGCCGAATATGAGAAAAACAGACTTATGCAGCTTGATTTTGTAAATAAAAGAATAAAAGTGGAAGGCCATTCTGATAAAACATTCGAAGACGTTGATGAAGCTTTGCACCAATATTATTTATTCACTGGCACAACACTACCTTCATTAAAACAGCCTGATTATCTGATTACTACACACCTAACATCGCACCTACAATGTCAGAGACTGGAGAATTAATTTTAATTGTGTTTGAAATAACAGTAATTTATTACCTTGTTAAACAAAAATATAAATCTAAATAAAATATGACTTCACGTTTGTCTAGATTATATTATTCTCAATCGGATATTGGAAAGGGATGACGGCAGTTACTAAACTAGTAGGAAAGACTGGCTTTTCAGCAAACACAGTTAAACAATGGTTATCGAAGCAAGCTGTATGGCAAATCTATCTTCCACCCCCAGAAAAAAATAAGACCAAAATTTGAAAACTCGAGACTAAATGACACCCACCAAATAGATTTGTTATATCTTCCCCATGACAAAATAAAAGAAAGAAATACAGGTATGCCCTTACTGTTATTGATATAGCTACCAGGTTTAAAGACGCTCATGCTCTTAAGACTAAAATTTCTGCTGAGGTCGCTCAAGCCTTAAATGCGATTTATTCAAAAGGGCCTCTGAAATTCCCTAGACTTATTCAATGCAATGAGGGGTCTGAATTCAAATGAACCGCTAACCAGCTTTTGTTAAAACATAATGTAACTGTCAGAAGAAAAGTTGTTGGATTACACAGATCGCAGGGTATTGTAGAAAACTTTATTCAGCAACTGGCAGAAAGGTTATTCACTTATCAGTATTCAAAGGAGTTTTTTTTACAGAAACCATTAATACAGAATGAATTATTAGGCTACTGCGAGTTTTACGGTAAATTAATTCAGAAGTAAGCAGGGTTACAGGATTAAAACCAGTTGAGGCCATTAAAAAGAAACAGACTGTTGTTGCTGTTTCGAAGCCTGGTCAGCCGGACCTAACTTTGATGAACAAAACAGATATCTTAATCAGCCTGGAGAAGTTGCTAATGACACTATAAGAAGAGCTACGGACTCGGTTTGGTCATTAAGCATTTACCAAGTTGACAAAGCAATGTCTACTGATCCACCTGTGTATTATGTAAGACCAAAAAGTGATCGTAAAACACAACAAATAAATTTTGTAAAAAAAGAACTTCAGATTGTCCCACCCGACACAGAGCCATTAAGGTTTTCTAATTAAGAAAATAAAAATGTCTAAAAACAGTAAGGACACAGTCAGGAGCTTGCCAAGTATATTAGAGGACCTTTCACCAAAGTTTTCAATATTTAATGATGAATATTGGACCATCTTTTACACAGCCTTACCTACAAAATACATCTTTATGCATAATAACTATACTAAACAACACCAAATTAATTTAAAAAAATTCATATTTGCATGCGAAATAGAATTTGAAAAAAGATTTTAATAGAATTGTTGATTGTGGAAATTATAATAAAAACCTTTTACAACCATATACATTTTACTTCGAGAGATTGTGGGGAAATTTTATTCTTAAAGTTTGTAAAGTTCATAAAATGAACCAACATCATGTTTGTAAATGGGAATTCAGTTTTTCCCCTAGTTAATTAGTTTTTAAGTTTACAGTTTAGTTTATGATTATTATTTTTTAAATTTAAAGTTTTGTTATCGGTATAAAAATGACGACACAAAAAGTCTTTCGCAATCTCCTTTGTTTAAAGACATCTTTCAGACATTACAACTTCCCATTCTTGACAGTCAAGATGTTATTAAATCTGTCTATTATAACTACTCATTTGTACTCAATAGTTTTAGTTTCAAATTCCCTGTTTAAATATGCATCTACGCTCATGTAATCTTTATTAAACTGGGTAGTATTGATGAAACGATGACTGTATGGTTTTCTTCAAATCAAATTGTAAGTGTTAAAATCTTCAGACCTAGACAATGCTTATAACAACATCTTGATGAAACAGCTACAAGGCAGTATAGAGCGAGCAAATATGACAGGGTCTGGGTGGACAGAAGGAACTTTAGAATCATTAGAGCTGAACATTACAAAGTATAATCCAATCAAATGAAAATCTTATATCCCTCTTCCCAAAGAAATTATTGACAAGAAGGCTGTATTGAATATTAAGAACTCAGACAACAAATGTTTTATATGGTGTGTTCTGGCTAAATTATATCCTATTCAGTCTAAAGAACATCCTGAAAGAGTGTCACTGTACAAAGATAAAGTAACAAACTTAAATCTTAAAGACATTAATTTCCCTGTTAGCCTCGAAGCCATCGACAAATTTAAATCCCAGAACACTCCTATAACAGTCAAAGTATATTTTTGGGACCCTGAATCAAAACTTATTCCTTTAAGAATCTCTCCTAATGCCCCATCGTATTTAGACCAACATCACCACGTTGATCTTTTACTAATAACAGACCCGCAAGAGTGAACAAGACCCTAGCATGCAACATTATACTCTGATAAGAAACATATCTAGATTATTAGGACACACTTCAAAACATAACGGTCAACAATATTTGTGCAGACGCTGTTTAACCAGAGTATCTAGTTTGCAAGTGGCTGACAAGCATAGTAAAATATGCAAAAGCATAACAGATATTCAAACCCGTCTTGTGTTACCAAAGCCAGGTTCTCAAGTATATTTTAAAAACTTCAACAAACAATTCAAACAGCCTTATATAGTTTATGCCAACTTCGAATCATTGAATCTGTTTGTTGGACGATGTGTTTGAAAAATACAAAGAAACTAGTTTACATCATTATTCCCTTGATCCTTTTCATTGTATTTCTTCACCAGGAATGAGATGGGATGCTTTCTTAAAACTTAGTGATTCTAAAATTGATCTCATAACTGACCAGGTAATGATGACAATGATTAAGTCAGGCATTCATGGTGGAATAAGCGTGGCAGCCCATAATTATTGCAAAGCCAACAATAAATACTGGAAGCACCATGACCCCTCACAGAAAACTTATATAATGTACTTAGATGCAAATTATTTATAGGGTTGGGCAATGAGTGAGCCTTTACCAGTTTCAGATTTCAAATTACATGTTAATCCAAACCCTGCAAACTTAATGCGGTTAAGCAGTATTTTAAATCACCCTAAAGTTCATGCTATAGGGTTTATTGTCGACGTTGACCTAGAGTACCCCAAGGCCTTACACGACCTACACAATGATTACCCATTAGCACCGGAAAGAATGCATGGTACAGACACGCAACTTAAACTTATTCCCAACCTCTTTAATAAATCTAATTACGTCTGTCACTACAGAAACCTGCAGTTCTACGTCAGACATGGCATGAAGTGTACAGCGATTCATAAGCTTTTATACTTTAAACAAACGAAGGTCTTGACTGGGTACATCAATAAAAACACAGAGCTCAGAAAACAAGCACAATTTACGTTTGAAAAATATTTCTTTAAGCTGCTGAATAACAGCTGTTTTGGTAAAACTATAGAGAACCCTTACAAGCGAAAAGACACCAGTCTAATTACAACACCTAGCATAGCATAGCATAGCAAATACGGCATGCAGGCTAAAAAGCCTTTGGCCCTCATAATTGATCTTAATGAGGGTCCCAAGACCCACCCCCTGGCATCAGTGCCTACCAATTTAGATTTTTTAAGCCTCCATATATTGGTGGAGTAGATGCTATCCCTAAATAATTTGTCCAGACTATTCTTGAACACATTAAGTGATCCAGCATCCACAGCCTCGGCAGTCAGGTTATTCCAAGGGGTTACCACTCTATTAGTAAAATACTTGTTAAATTTGCGAGTATTATTAAAAGCTTTAGTAAGTTTAAATTTGTGACCTCGTGTTAAACCAACATCATTAAAATTTAAAAGAGAACAAGTGGTTAAAGGATCATACAATGTGTGCACAATTTTAAAAATTTCGATTAAATCACCATGCTCTCTCCTATATTCTAAACTGGGTAACCTCAGTGACTTCAGTCTCTCCTCGTAGGAGATTCCTGACATTCCACAAATCTTCCTGGTGAATCTGCGCTGGACACCCTTGATCAAGTCAACATGCCTCCTTAAATATGGGCACCAGACTGGGTTAGCATACTCCAAGATGAGACGTATAAGGGCCTTAAAGAGGGGGACCATTATATCCTTGGATTTGTTACTTATAGTTCTTACAAGCAGGGCTGATATTTTGTTGGCTTTCTTAACAGTACTCTCAATGTGATTCTCAAAGCTGAGCTCTGTATCCACTATCACTCCAAGATCCCTCTCGGCACCAGTCGTCTCAATCTTACACCTTTCTTTCCCATCATTCATAAAGTACTCATGCTGAGGATTATTTTTTGCCCAAATGCAACACCTTACATTTTTCACTGTTAAATTTAAGTAGCCATGTTTCCGTCCATTCAACCAATTTGTCAATGCATTGCTGCAGTCTCTCCTTAGACTCCTCACTTTCATCAACTTCTGCATATGCCTTTGTGTCATCAGCAAATATCTTTATATTACATTCTACATTCTCTGGCATGTCGTTTATAAAGTATATAAATAATGTCGGCCCCAACACATTCCCCTGAGGGACACTTATTTTGTCAGAGCTGTTACCGGTAACAGTCACGTACTGGGTCCTGTCAGTCAGGAAACTCTTTATCCATGCACGTGGGCTGCCACTTATGCCATAACCTTTTAGTTTCTGTAGAAGTCTGAGATGTGGAACAGTATCGAATGCCTTCCTAAGGTCAAGATATACAGCGTCGACTGGGTGGCCTTCACCCAAGGAGGACATCCAGTCATTTATTGTCACCAGCAGCTGAGTGACACATGACCTACCCTTGGAAAAGCCAAACTGGTCATCAGGTAGAAGGTCATTCTCGACAAGGTGAGAGCACATTGCATCTCTAACGAATCCCTCAAATACCTTACAGACAACCGAGGTGAGGCTAACAGGGCGATAAATACTCGGAGAACTTTTGTCACCCTTCTTATAGATTGGTTTAACCTCTGCTTCCTTTCACTCATCAGGTATCATGCCATCCCTCGTTGTTCTATCAAAAAGTAACTTGAGAGGCAAAGCCAATTCATTCGCTAATTCTTTCAACACCCGAGGATTAATTTCATCTGGTCCTGGTGACTTGCTAATTTTCAACTGCAACAGGGCCTTACTCATCTGGTCTTCACTAACATTAATGGCATCCAGTTTTAGAGTCATGTCACAGTCAAAGTTCGGCACATTTTCTTCATCTTCCAGTGTAAACACACTAGCAAAAAACTCATTTAGGGTCTCTGCTTTCTCTAGGTCTGTCTTTGTCAGTGTGCCGTCGCACTTTAATAGATTAGAGACAGTCTCTCTAGGCTTGGTTTTGTCCCAAACATATTGATAAAAACATTTTGGATTGTTTTTAGCTTCTTTTGCCAGATACATTTCCTTTGCCATCACCAACTTACGAGACAACCATTTCACCTGGTTACGAGACTTTGCATAGGCATCATAATTAGCTTTAGTAGGGCATTTCTTATACATCTTAAAGGCTCGTCTTTTTGTCTAATCTTGTCATGCATATCTGGTGGAATATTCGTCTTTCTGCCCCCTCCATCATGCAATTTAAACCTTCTCACTGGTATGAACATTTCTTTAGCCTCTTTCAGCATCCTCTTTATCTTATCCCAACACTCATTCGCATTCAAACCCTCATGCAATTCTCTCTTCCATTCATGCTAATCAAGCAATTAAATTAACATCTAAGCCTCAATACCTTGGTTACAAAGAGTTTCATGACTCACTGTATTCTGTTACAATGAAAACCACACAAGTTAATCTAGACAAACCAGTGTTATGGGGATGACTATTCTGGACCTTTCTAAATTACTAATGTTCGAGTTTTAATACAATTACTTCAAACCAAAATACCCGGAGGCCAGAGTTTTATACATAGCCACAGATTTATTTATACTAGACATCTCTACTGAAGACATTTATAAAGATTTAGAATCAGAACTACAACATTATGATACTAGTGGCTACCCTGAATCTCACCTTTTGTACAGCAAACCAAACCAAAAGAAATTAGGTTTGATGACAGATGAAATGAACGGGAAACTAATAGAAGAATACGCAGGTTTGTGATCTAAGCAGTACAGTATTAAACATGAATTGGGAGAATCTTCAAAAGCAAAAGGCACCCAAAAAGCTGCGATAAAAAACAGAGATATAAGACACGAAAACTACCTGGAAGCTTTAGATGGGAAAAACGTTGAACCATACAACTATAAAGTCTAAAAACCATGTACTATCCACTGCAGTGACGACTGAAAAAACATTGTGTGCCAATGACACGAAGAGAATAAGGGTAACTAAAGAGTTTGCATACGCTCTAGGCCACTATAAATTAGAAACTATGAATAAGAAGGAAGACCGGCAGGACCTGCAAGGCCTGTAAGGTAAATGTTAACTGTTAGGGCGCGTCCACATGACGAGCTGCGCTTTGAGCTAGCGGTGGCGTAGCGTTGGACGAGCTTTGAGCTTTGAGCGGTTGGTGGCCACACCAAAAGCGTCAAAAAGCTAGCGGCTAGGTAGCTGGACAGCTGGCTGTAAGCTCGGTGACAGCTTGGGTGGCCACATGACAAGCTGTTACAGCTAGCTGCCTGCGAGCATGATGCTAGCTGTCGTTCAGAAGTTTATTATCTGTGGCTTTGCAAGGCATCGCAGACCCGCAACAAAAATTTATTTCTGTTGAAGTTGGAGCCTACGGGAAAGAGAATGATGGAATATTTTCCAGGATTCAGATGAAACTCTGCCTTGAAGGGAATACAGTAAATATGCCCCACTACCAAATTCCAACATTCATCTTTCCTATTTTTTGTAGGTAACCCATCCTATCGCCCAAGCCATACCTAATAACACGCACCAACACAGTCGATATCATCTTCAATTATCGCCATTCTATGTCAAGCCTGAGTAAAATGCGGGTTTGGAGTGCTTGCTGGAAAATGGCGAGTGCTGAAAACAGCAATCTGAACAACGTGACCACTGCTGACAACATTGTGCTAGCACTGTTGCCTTGCATAATGCAGTCATCCATCGTGAGGGCGCTGATATAAAAAGGGACATGGAGATCTGGGATGATAATCAAGTCCGTGGCGAACAGGACAGACGGATGGATTATTACTCAGGTCGTACTGGACAATATTTAGCATGAGTGAGAGAACAGCTGGTTGAGTATTTTGTCAGGGTTGGTGCAGTGAACTGGCAGGAAAACTACAGTTAAAATAACTTTGCTGACCTAACTGACGGCAGTGATAATGAAGGATGAGACTCTCGTGACTCCACAATGTTCATATACGTCACAAAGCTTGTGATTTTAAATCTAATGTTGGTCACTTTTCTTTTAAGATCAACATGGAATGTACTATTAAAAAAAATAAAACAAAGGGTGCAGATTTAAAAAAGATGGACCTCTGCAATCATGCACTCCACCCAACTGTTGGTCATTTACTGTTCAGCCTCTCCCCCTTTCTCTTCTTGTTCCCCCCCCCCCATTTTACACAACTACAAAGAAATAAACCCAAGTTAAAACATTAACTATATATTTTTGTAAACTTTCATTGGCTGGCATCAAACACACAATACCTACATCATAAGTGTTTATTGATAATTTACCATCATAGCCCTTTTTTTTCATTTTTTAATTTTAAAATCCAGATCTAAATCTAGGTTGAATTTGGGGCTATAAGGACGGTTCTAAATCTGAGTAAAAACATCAAATTTGAATTCGCTTATTAGATCTACATCTGTATTTTATTTGCAACAAATTGTGTTCAGTTAAAACATAATAAAGAAAAAAAGCACTTACTGGATACTATTGTTCAATGGCGACGGCACAAATGATAAAGCTGCAATTTTGTCAATTAGGCCTATACTATATGAAAAGAGCAATTGGTCATTTTATTATAAAAATTTATAACCATCTTCACTCAATCACTAACTTGAGTGCCTTGCCATTTTAGGCACCTCCTGAAACAGCTTTGCTCGAACCTACCTGTTCGAAAATCTTTTTGTTTTTTCTGCCACAATCTCTTATTTTGTAGCTCTCTGATTCCGTCAGCGAAGGGTGGTAAGAAGACTGATTCAAGGCCAAGGACACAAAACCAATCAAGGTCAAGGAAAAAAAAACACCGCTTGAGCTTCGAGCGACGATAAATGCCGAGAACATTAACGCCGCTCGAAGCTAGCAATAGCCGCGCGGCTATCGCTCGTGGTGTGGACGCTTCTACAGTAATTCTATATAGTTCGACTTTTCGCAGTGCAGCTGAAGCGCAGCTCAATGCTTCGCTCGAAGCTCTTCATGTGGACGCGCCCTTAACAAGATAAGTGTGATCTCCAACATCACGCTCCCCTACGGCCACAAGGCCAAGGGACTACCTTTACCTTTACCTTTTACTAGACTAACTAACATAGCATTAATAATTTTCTTACATTTATTGTCTGGTCCCATAAAAATGTAAGGGCTTTTACACTTGAATTTAATAAGCCAATCTAATTCTGTGTCTACAGTTGGTAAAGACAAGATATTTTCTCTTTTAGTAATAGCATACTTTAATTCAGGCTCTACTTTACCGGCATTAAAGTCCTTTAGCTGATCGATAGATGGTTTTTCTGGTAGGGGCGGTCCTGCCGGTACTGAAGGTACTAGAGTTCGTTTATAATATCCAGTTGGTGTAAATTCAAAACCATAAATAGACCCAACAATAGCATTCGCATCAAAGTCAATTGTGTCTGCTAGGTCTTTCAGTTCAATGGTAGGACAGGTTACTGGAATTATAGGGCCGTTCGACAGTGTATTTTTTAAAAGTAAACTTTATTTTATCTCATGAATAATTGTAAGATCATCAAAGTCTACCATTTCATTGTTTTGGTTTGTTATTTTGAAGCAGACACTATATGATAGTCCTGACTTAAGTGACGTTTTTGAGGCAAAAGTTTTAATGATATTTGGATCGCAGTAAGATTCTCTCTGAGTTGAAATTATCCTTAGCAATGTACTAGGAGTTCCGTTTACTAAGTTTTCCGTTGTCTTTAGTTGATGAAGGTACACAAACAATATATTATTAATTAACAAATTCATAGGTTTTGATCCAATAAATCTTATCTTACTGCCGTACCCCTTGGGGTCATAAGCAATCTTGCCACTGTAGATTGTTCTAACCTATACAGGGAAAAGTGAAAGCCCCAGTTGAAAACCTGTCTTTCCTTTATAGGCATGACCGATTCACTGCGGCAACAGTACCCCCGTTGGAGTGCCGGGGGTTTCAGTATAAATAGTACCCCCACTTTCTGGAAATTTAGTGCTTTAAATTCCTACTGTCGCTGTCTTTCTTATTTGCTCTTTCTCATTCCTGCTCTGTCCTATCAATCTGCTATACTATCTTCTTCTTCGCTAGATCAGTGACCTACCTTTTTTCTTGAAAACTCTTCCTGGACAAGACTCATTGTTTGTGTATGAGGTCTGTTGGATCAGCTTGGGAATGTTGGACGCTTTCTGCCGGGTGGTCACTAGGGCTTCCTATGATGTTATTATTTAGCAATATAGGCATTTTATATGTATGTGTTTTGTTGATAATTTATAATGATGTTTGTATTCTATTTTGTTTTTGTAACCGGGGGTTTGATTAGTTGGGGTAAAGCCTCAGCCGTCCCCTGCGTGGGGCGTGGGATGTCTTTATTGTAAAGTGACTGGCCGGTGGAGGGCATTCAATTTTCCCACTAGGGTTGTTTCAGCAGATCTTTTATGCGGATCGGGGGTTGTCCGGTCCTGATTTGGCTCGGAAGAGTCCGCTGGACCTAAAGCAACAATCAATCAATCAATCAATCAATCAATCTTACTGCCGATGCTGATGCTGCTAGCGCTGTTGATGCTTGTGCTGTCAAGAGATAATTCATAGCCATCTAAACCTAATATTTCTGCCAGCTTTTGCGCAAATGTAACGGTGGTAATGTCTTTATGCTGGATTTTACTGAAAATTAAAGTTACTTTCAAGTTTGCAGGGTTTATTTTTGCTTCAATTGAATGAGGTTTAAACAATTCTGTAAGTCTGCAGAAGTCATAATAGCCGGTTTGAATACGGTGCCTTTTTAAATTAATCATTATCCAGTTGTTGTTTAGATCATAACTAATATTTACCCATTTAACCGTGTAGAATATTTTGTGTAGGATTACTTTATGGTCACTGTTTGTGTTGTCAATAGGAGGGTGAAGTTCAATGGGGTACGCCTGATTTTACAGATTCGAAAGTAACAAACAAATTTTTTTTAAACAGTAATAAAAATGTATGCGCCTTATAAATATAATAAAGCTGCAAATTATACTACAGGGCCATATTATTATGAAAAAGCAGTCGACCTAACCAAGCTGACAATAGCTGTGGCTGCCAACGTTCATTTTGAAACTAGCCCCCATAAAATTTTTAATCATTACCTCAAACCAGATATTACGAATGACATTTTAGATTACCAATGGCTAAACAATGGGGGTATGCAGTTCTTTCAGGATCAAGTTAATTTTGCCTAGTCATGCGCTACAACTGGTTGCAGAGTTTCTTAGTTCATCACCTTAATCACCCAGATCCTATGTTGAAGTCTATTTACTTGTTCCACTTATATTATCGAGTGAGGCGGGTGTTGTCTGAACTTCAGGTTCCGTTACCCACAGACAAAACCCTTTAACAATGGCTTTGACAAAAAAGCGTTTTAAAGGTTGTGCAATTAATTCGGAATTGATACTAAAACAGACTTCAGACACAAACTAGACCTCAATCACGGAATGGGGACTTTATTTAGATACGCTGCAGGTAATATATACACGGGGCCTTACGTACCTGGATTTACATCATTTAACCACAACAGCCAGCTTCGATTATTTTATATCAGACAAAAACGAGGCACCGCATACAGCACTTTTATTTTGGACACATCAAACGGATTTACCCAAAGTGGGATGGAAAGACTGAATGAATCTATTCGTACGTATGCGTGGTGCATTCTGGGGTCTCAAGCAGAAAAACGAAGTAATATCACTGGTGAGGGGAAGAGCTTCGATGCACAAAAGCAGTTTCTAGCAAACATAGAAGATTCTATTCGGCAATAGATTTACCCACGAGTATTAAAATATATCAGGACACTTTAAAGTCCTATGCGCGTTGAGCCCGCAAGGGGAATTGCGCTTAATAAGAACACTTCATTATTTTTTTTTTAAATTAAAGTATGCCAGATCAAAAGTAGATTAAGTAATATGTTTAGGACTGTATATGTTGCCTTCAGACCTTCAGCTTAGGATAGGAACTATATCAAACTATAACAGCAATAAAATGATTGCCGACCCACAGTTTCATAAAGGCTACAATAAATACAGTGAATAGAGTGAATACAGTATTTACTGCTAATAATGAACCTTTAAGTTCACCACCGCCACGATTATATCCACCGCTAGGCCTACCGAGCCTATCGAGCCTACCGAATATTGATCGTGGGGTTTCGCGTCTCGCGCTTACAAGCGGTTGATTGTTTGCAGGGTTAATTGGGATTTACTATTTTCAGTAACCAGGGTAATATTATTATAAACAACGACCACAGATGTTCAAACGCCCAAACAACTTTAGAAGCAGTATTAAATACCCATGAAAAGACAGAACCTAATATTCCTGGAAGTGCATATACAAGTTTGTCACCTAGGCGTTTCAATAAGTTTGTTACACTCTGTTTGATGATGGTGTTTTTCTTTATCAGTATTTGATTCAGCCCCGATGCTGAAGTCCTGATAAGGTGTAACTCAGATTCGTTTATTCACACAGCCCGTCCAAACAGCATACAAGTCACAAAGTCGACGTATGAAGTTTTCCACTTTTATTCAGCACACATCAACAACTGCGTACAATTCTCAACTCAACTCAACAACTTTCACAGCAACTCTCCAAATCACTATCAACAACTTTACTATCTCAACAACACACGGAGCATCGAATAAATAATTTTTCCTCTCCTTCGAGATGACGACAGCTCGTTCTAGAAAATGACGCATTACAACCAACCAATCAGAATTAAAGATCGTCATCACTGACTTACGTCATACTTCTCTCTTCCTGCCAAAAGAATGTTCTCCATTATCTACGACCATCAAGAAACTTCGATCGATAGTAAACAAACAGATCCAGAATATTCTACAACAATATCGACTAACCAAAATTATCAACGTTATACAAAGCCTCTCCTAACAACAATGCAAACTCAAATCAAAGGTAAATAAACTCCATTATTGAATACTTTGCAAAACGAAACGATTAGATCTATCGTACACGTATCCGACGTACTACCATTCGCGTTTCAACGTAACATAACCCCCCACTCAAGAAGAAATGTACCTAATTTCTTTCAACAACGTTGAAACGTAATGCACAAACAAAGTTCAGAATTAAAACTTATTTCAGTCTGTCTGAACACTGTCAACGTTCTCAGTTCATTCACACAGAGTCAATGGTTTTCATCTTCAAATCTGCCTGGATATTGTCAATGTTCACAGTTCATTCACACAGAGTCAAAGTTTCTCATCTGCAAGTCTTTCTGGATACTGTCAATGTTCACAGATCATTTACACAGAGTCAATGTTTCTCATCTGCAAATCTTTCTGGATACTGTCAATGTTCTTTCATTCGCAAGGAAACGACGCCCTCGTCAGTTGCGGTCGTCATCGGCCCAGGGTCAAAGACGATGATCACGTGGGCTTCCCTGGAATCAGTGCGTCCTCCGTTGTCTCCTTCTTCCATCGGATGTCCGACGCAGTCGACGTTGTCAGCTCCCAGGATGCATTTGCTGGGTCTCACGGTCAGGTTGGCTTCTGCGGGACGGTGGAACGGCTCCCTCATGGTCTGCAGATGCTCCTTCCAGGTCTGGGTGTGGACTTCATGTTCGACCAAAGTCGTAGAGCCTGGGACATCATTGAAGTTAGGGGGAAACTCGCCCATAAGGTCCTCGAGCTCCATCTTTTGACCTTCCGTCAAACTTGGTCCTAGCTTAACATCATCGATGCCTTCTTTGCTGTGGAAGTCTCCCAGTTCCAACAGTTCTTCGCTGTCAAAGCTGTCGTCGGTCACAGCTGCTGTGGCTGCGTGTACAGTCTCTGATGGCCTTTCCACGTACAGCTTAAGGAGGTTGGCGTGGTATATCTTGGAATTCGGGCCGACCTTCACCTTATAATCGTTGATCCCCACCACGGTCTCCACTTCGTACGGGCCTTTCCACTGCATCAGCAACTTATTATGATCGGTAGGTAGCAGCACCAGCACTTTGTTGCCAGGTTTGAACTTCCTGCTCACGGCCCTACGATCGTAGTAGTGCTTTCCACAGTCTTGGGACTTCTTCAGGTTTTCTCTGGCTATCTCGAGAGTCTGCTCCAGCTTCTCTCGTAGCTCAAACACGTACTGGTAACTGTTCTTCACCTCTGGGGTGTCTACTTCTTTCGTCCACAGTTCTTTTAGGATGTGCATCGGCCCTCGGATGGTTCTTCCGTACAGCAGCTCGAACGGAGAAAAGCCGGTGGACTCCTGCGGTACTTCTCTGTAGGCGAAAAGTAAGGCGTTGATATAGCGATGCCATTGTCTGGGCTGCTCGCTGCACAGTTTCTTCAGGGTGGACTTCAGCGTAGCATTGAACTTCTCGACAAGCCCGTTGCACATCGGATGGTAGGGTGTCGTAGTCAAATGCCGGATGCTCAGCAGTCTGTTGACCTCCTTCATACAGTCAGAGACGAACTGTGTCCCGAGGTCTGTCAGAATTTCTTCAGGCACTCCAAGTCTACTGAACATGTCCACCAGCGCCTCTGCAACAGTTTCAGTGTCAATCTTCTTCAGAGGCACTGCTTCTGGGTACCGAGTCGCATAGTCCACTAAAGTCAGTACCCATCGGTGACCTTCTTCACTCGGAGGTCTTATTTCGCCGATTAAGTCTAAGGCCACCCTCTTGAAAGGTCGGTCGATCAGAGGCATCCTCTGCATAGGCACTTTCGGGACCCTTCCTCGAGGTATGGTCTTCTGGCAAATGTCACATGATCGGCAGAAACGGCTGACGTCCGCATGAAGTCCTGGCCAGTAGAACACCGCCTGGATTCTGTCTGACGTCTTCTTGATACCCAGGTGACCTCCCATGATCGAGTCATGCGCTACTTCCATCACCTGGCGCCTTAGCGGTAACGGTACCAATACTTGACGTAGTGGTTTACCTCCGTTGACCCTCGGATGCTGGAAGATTCTGTACAGGATCTTGGCCTTCACCTCGAAATAGACCGTGCCACTGCCCTTGGTCACGTGGTCTTGGCGGTTCCTGTACTTGTTTAAAGTGCTGTCAGCTTCCTGGAGCTGGATCAGCTTATCTCTGTCCACGATGGCAGCTTTGGAGTTGTCGGCGACCTTCAGTGGCGTAGACGTCTTGTCTCTCTTGGCCTGGGCCCTGGTAGTAACAGCACCGACGATCTCTGGTCGGCAGGGCTGAGCCGGAGTAACCACATTGTCCCGTAGCAGCTCTGTAAGGTCTCCATCGGGAAATGGCAATGGATCCTCCTCCACAACTTCGACGTGTTGAGTTGAGGCAGGACTCCACTCTGGATCGGGGTCGTCGGGTCGTTTCGCGCCGTCGATATTCCCGATCATCAAATCATACAGCGGCTTCTTCAGGCAAACCGCTTCGACTTCGCCTATGTAGAAAGGGGTGTTGACATGAATCTTCGCAACTGGCGCTCTCACACATTTGCTGTCGGCCATAAGTGTCCATTTTGAATCGCCAGTGAACTGTTCTTTAGCGATTAGGTCTTCTCTGACGATGACCCCACTGCAGCCAGAGTCTCTTAAAACAGTCACTTCATGATTTCCGACGCGTCCCTTGGAAACAGGCATGTTCTGGACGGTCACAGCTGCGCTGGCGACGACGGGGATGGATTTTCCGTTGGCAAGGAGAAGTTGGCCATCGGTCATGCACTCTTGCACGTCGGCAGGGGTAGCTGTGCGCTTGGTCTCACTCGGAAGAATGACACTCCCGCCGCACACTTGATGGTCAGATCTACTGGTTTGCCGTTGATTGGAGAACCGCCTCTGCCGGTTGCCCGCCGCTGAATTGTCCGTACTGCTCCGCTGTCCGCTACTTTTGTTTTGAGGACAATTAGCCGCCCTGTGGTCTGTAGCGTTGCAGGTGAAACAGCCTCTTGAATGCCCTTCCCTGGGAGGTGGCGTGGAGTCCGTCTGTCTCTGGCTCGTCTGGCTCCCTTGGATCTGGTTCCCATGGTTTGCAGTCTTCTGAAAATGTTTCGCCGCGCTGGGTGGCCCCAGGGTTTTCCCATGAGCGATGAGATATCTTTCAGCAGCCTCAGTCACATCTTTAAGCGTCTGCAGCTTTTGTTCTTCTAAGTGGGTCGCTAGGTCCTTGTGACAGGCATTGAGAAATTGTTCTTTCACAATCAGGTCATGGAGACTGTCGTAAGACTTCATTTCGCCTGATAACTCCACCCACTTGTGTAGATATGACGACAGGCGCTCCACAAACTGCTTTGGCGTTTCGTCTGACTTAGGCCGGCATTCACGGAAGCGTTTACGGTAGCCTTTCTCCGTAAAGTTGTAGCACTGCAACAGGGCCTCTTTCAAGACGTCGTAGTCTTTAGCGTCATCGTCCGACAATCTGGTGTAGACGTCGAGTGCTTGCCCCGTCAGAAGTGCACTTAGTCGAATCGCCCAGTCTTGAGGTTGCCAGTTAGAGCTTTTGGCAAATCTTTCAAATCTGGCCAAATAACTGTCGATCTGGTCCTTCCCGTCGACAAACGCTGGCAATTTTGGAGCTTTGTTATCACTGATAACTTGCGCATGCTGATTGTTTTGGATACGCGCCAACTCTAGCTGGTACTGACGCTCAGCCTCTCTTTCCTCTCTTTCTTCTTGGCGACGCTGCGCTTCGAGCTCTCTTTCTTCTCGGCGTCGTTGCTCTTCTTTTTCTTGCCGCTGCTGTTCAATTTCTAGACGCTTCTGTTCTAATTCTATTTCTTTTTCTAGACGCTTCTCTTCCAATTCTCTTTCTTGTATTCTCTCCTGGGATTTGACGTACTCCGTCAACTGTTTCCCTTTTAGATTCAGTTGAATCCCTTTCTGCCAGAAGTCAGCCATCTTGATGCTTCTGGAAAGTTCTTGACTGGAAAAGTTCTTTTTCTGGAAAGTTCTTGACTGTGCTGTACCTTTCTAGACTGTTCTAGAACAGCACTCTTTCTGCAGTAGCGCTGATGCTTGTCACTAGTCGCTTTCGCTGACGCAGGCCCCGCGGTCCTCGTCGTATGCGACGCTGCACCACGCTGGTGTTGATGTACACGCTCCTGTGCTGAAGTAGACGCGACGTCCGCTCGCCGCTCTCTGTAACACTGGCGATGTAGCTCCGAGACTGTCCCTCGACGTAGTCCTGCGGCAGCCACGTAGTCCCGCTCTGTTGTTCGCTCACGAAGCAACTCTTCGGCGAACTACACGCCCTTGCAGTCAACCCGAACCTATCGGTGATGTAGTCCCAGTATGTTGGCCCCTCTCGACGCAACTCGTTGGCGGCTACCCTCGATGACTGCCTCTCGTAACGTTGACTCGCTTGTTGTAGCAGTTGAACCCTTGGCTATGGCGTGAATCGCGGCTTGACCCCCAAAATGTTACACTCTGTTTGATGATGGTGTTTTTCTTTATCAGTATTTGATTCAGCCCCGATGCTGAAGTCCTGATAAGGTGTAACTCAGATTCGTTTATTCACACAGCCCGTCCAAACAGCATACAAGTCACAAAGTCGACGTATGAAGTTTTCCACTTTTATTCAGCACACATCAACAACTGCGGTACAATTCTCAACTCAACTCAACAACTTTCACAGCAACTCTCCAAATCACTATCAACAACTTTACTATCTCAACAACACACGGAGCATCGAATAAATATGTTTTCCTCTCCTTCGAGATGACGACAGCTCGTTCTAGAAAATGACGCATTACAACCAACCAATCAGAATTAAAGATCGTCATCACTGACTTACGTCATACTTCTCTCTTCCTGCCAAAAGAATGTTCTCCATTATCTACGACCATCAAGAAACTTCGATCGATAGTAAACAAACAGATCCAGAATATTCTACAACAATATCGACTAACCAAAATTATCAACGTTATACAAAGCCTCTCCTAACAACAATGCAAACTCAAATCAAAGGTAAATAAACTCCATTATTGAATACTTTGCAAAACGAAACGATTAGATCTATCGTACACGTTTCCGACGTACTACCATTCGCGTTTCAACGTAACAAAGTTACTGTTAGCTATGTTTTGTAATGTTTTCTTAAGCCAGCATTTAACCGGTATTTTACAACCACGAAATATGTTCAGTAGTTCTTGAGATATGGCGTCCAACAGACCAACAAACGGACCAACCGACAGACAGACAAACATTTGTCTCGGTCTGATTCCCGACTATTTCAAAGTATTTCCAGATAAGTATGAAAATCCAAAAAGAAGGAACAATTAACTGAAATTAACCCATTTTGACGGATTCAACGTCACATATCCTTTTCACATTCACAGTGAGTAATGACAAAAATAAGTTTAGAACAAAAAAATATCTGTCAAAGGTTTAGTTTTGTATACATCAATAAACTCCATGTTTATGATTCTGTTAATAGCTTGCGATAGGTGGCTAAAAATAGCATCGCAGCGGACCGTGTATTGTCCATGAAGGTGCCGTTTCTATGTCATAACATTACAAAACGGTCTAGGAGAAACCACCCTTCATATTGGGATGCTTTCCAGTGTTACAAAACTTACGTAGGAGAGATTTAAAAAAACAGAAACAAAATCGCCCTCCCCCTCCCTGTTATTTTTTTCAAATGTAAGCAACGAAACGCGCTAATGATCTCACGCCAAACCAGCCAGCTTTGAGACAGCATTAACTTGTCATTTTGTTCCACTGCACACCTTATGATCACCTTCCCTTTGCCTGGCCCGTTTGTATTTTTAGTTCCAGAGAAAAATAAGTTCATAGATTAATCACAACATATACATTGTTACATGAAGAGACACCAAAATTTCAGTTTAGAGAATGGTTTATTCAACAGAGTAAAACATATCTGTTAGGTCTAAAATGTCACTCTGTGACCATAGAACCTGAACTTCCTGAGGCTGAAACTTCCTTTACTGAAAGTAAATCGACCAAACTTAATACACACATTTGCCAGGTTGGTGGCATGCGTCTCGTGTCATCATATTTGCTCTTCCGCAAAGGTCAAGATCACTGGCGCCATTTTGTTGCTAAACACGTTTTGCTGCTAAACAGATTTTGCTCAATATCTCAACAACTGCTAAAGTAATTTTGTTGAGTTTTGGGATACAGTACTTCAAATCATGGCCCATCCTTCAGTAGCAGTCCAGTTTTCAGAAATCCACCTGTCTGTCGCTCCGAATTTCACTTCTTTTTGTTAAAACAACACTTTTTGCCTTATGTCAAGAATAACTTAACCGAAATTCCTTTTTCTTTGCGAATACTTAACTACTGCTAAGCATGTTAGATCATTCGTGTTTGTACTTTCTCAAAGGCCAAGTGGTCATTGTGCTTTACCATTGTATAAATATTGGCTAACCAGGTTTTGATATCTTTATTGTTTGCAGATATTTCAGGTAGTGGCCTATCATTCCAAGGTTTCATTTTGTTACGAGTCACAATACACAATACCGACAAACTGACATTACCTTTACATTTTGTCCGTTTATTTTGACGCTTAGTTGCTTGCACCGTCTTGTCATAGACACTGGGCCAGAGTTTTCTTCAAAGCCAGAACTTGTTTTCGATTCATCAATGCCAAGGATAGTGTTGCCTGTCGTGCTCTTACCCCTTCCAGTTTTGCCGATCAAAACTATTCGCAGTTGTTGATCCACGTTTGGGTCAGGATCTGAAAAAAAATCAAAGAAACAAAACAGTGTTATACTTCTGTAACATCACAGAAATAAAGAGACACAATCGTATTTTTGTAGTTTTTATCCATATTTATTTTAGTTTTATTTTTTTTAATTTTTAAAGAAATTTTTATTCACCAAATACGTGCATGTATAACAACCACAAGTTTTCATAGATATTCATACTTATGTTATCATACAAGCATATGTAAGGATTTTTGTTATATAGATAGACATACAAGAAATATACTTTACAAGAATACTAAAATAAATATTTATAAGGAAGAAGAAGAAAAAAAAAGAGTAAATGAGAGAGAAGATGCACAGAGTTTTATATTACATGTACATGCGCATCCGCAATCAAAGCCTAAACAAAAATATACATGAGTACATGTACATAGGATAAGAAAAAGTGTACAAAAATATTATTACAGATTATCAAAAAGAGGCAAGTACAGCTGCCACATTGTATGGAAAACATTTAGACTCGTCTTTGTGCTAGCAACGTACCTTTCCGTTTCATATCTGTTTCTCAGAGTGAATAAAAAAGCTTCATAGACAGGCAATTCTTTATTCATTTTACACCTGTAAATCTATGTTTTTGCTAAAACAATCATCAAATCCATCACATCGTCGGTTATTGTCGCCTTGTCGCAACCAACAATAACTAAATGTTCATTGAACCTAAGTAAAGTGACTTGTGAGCATTTGTTAACTAATGCATTTTGGAAACTATTCCAAAATTGTTGCACCGAATTACATGACCAAAGAAGATGCTGGATATTTTCTTTTGCCCTCCCACAAATGGTACATGTATTACTATTTTCTAATCCCATACTATGTAAAATTGTATTTGTACCTAATATTCTATGAACTACCCTTATTTGAAACCATTTAAGTTTAGTGTCTTTTATTTGCTTTATCCTTTTAAATATTTTTTCCATGACATCTGTTACTCGTTGCTCCCACTTTTTACAACAGTTTGGCTCAAGTTCATTTTGTACCAAAATATCATAGAATGTTCCTGCCCCTTTGGGCAATGACAAAACAAGTCTGAGTAGTTTGCTATGTTCATACCCTTGCAAATGCTCACCGGCCACATCGATATCTGTTGTACGTATGTATTTTTTAATAGCGTTTACACACCCAGAGTAAGTGAGAAAATTTACCGCAATTCTATATTTCTCACTAAATGTTTGTAAATCTAGAAACAACCCATTCCCCTTTAAGAAATGACCAATATTGTAAACCCCTTTCTCTATCCAATTTTGAAAAAAAATAGTCTCCCCTCCAATCAAAATATTAATATTACAAAAGATAGGTTATCCTCTAAGTTCCTCATTTGTCTTAAGTTTTTTATTTGTTCCTAACTCTTTATACGCTTTCGCTACATCTAACCAGTACTGATTTACCTTTCTATCCATATCTATTATAGTACCCAGTTTATCAAGGAGTTCAAATTTATTTGATGTTTTTTTAACAATGTTTGTCAATTTATGATTACTCAATTGTAATTTCCTTAGCCATGTTACCTTAAGAGCACTCATAAACTTCCTCACATCTGGAATTCCAACTCCCCCATAACCAATACGTTTTACAGAAACATTTCTACTTACTTTATCATTTTTTTCTTCACCAAACAAAGCAATAAACATATTTTTGTAATTCATTTACAATATCATCTGGTGGATTTGGCAACAGCAACCAAAGATGAACAAGTTTGGACAAAATAAGTGACTTTAGGACAGCCACATGCCCCAAAGGCGTTATCTGACGTTTTAACCAGACTTTAAACATATTCTTAATTTCTAAAAACTTTTCTCAAAAATTAATCTCTACACATTTCTTAAGGTCAAGTGTGAACCATATACCCAGTATTTTGAATCTTTCAGGATTCCACTCCATGTGCAGGTGGGGCATAAAGCGTATTTCCGAATTGTGCATACTACCTAACCAAATAGCACTGCTTTTATCAGTGTTCAAGATAAGACCAGATTTTTAACCAAAAAAATTGAATAGTATTAATTGCTTCTTCAAAAGAATTTCTATCCCCTTCCATCATTAACTCTGTGTTATCAGCATATTGAGCTACTTTATTTTCTATTTCATTAACCTTTATACCTTTTATATGATGATTTTCTCTTATCATTATACCTAAAATTTCCACACACATGACAAATAGATAGGGGGAGATCGGGTCTCCTTGCCTACACCCCCTCCGCACATGGAACCAGGACCCAAGTGTACCATTCACAAGGACCGATAATTTAATTCCATTGTAGAAAGTATGGATCCATCGACAAAAGTCAGTGCCACAGCCAAACGCCCCTAACACCTAAACATGAAATCTCAAAGGCCTTCTCAAAATCTAAACATAGCAACAACCCCGGTTGGTCGTTCATATTCAAGTAGTCAATTAAATCATAAATTAATCTAACATTATCTCCTAGTTATCTATAATGAATAAATCCTGTTTGGTCTTCATGTATCAGAGATGGTAGTACATTCTTAAGTCTATTGACTATTTATGGTCCTGATTTGGCTCGAAAGAGTCCGCTGGACATAAAGCAATAATCTTGTATTGTATTGACTATTTGCAATACACCCTGATCCTATCTTATAAACTAAATTTAGAAGAGAGATGGGTCGCCAGTTCTTAATATACTCTCTGGGTTTATCACCCTTTGGAATACAAACAATTACCCCTCCTTTTGCGTAGATGATAATTCCCCTTTTAAGAAACCTTCATTTAAAGAGCGTACAACAAAATCACCTACCCTAGTCCAAAAAACTTTAAAGAACTCTACAGAAAAACCATCACTACCTGGGCTTTTCCCATTTTTTGTATTTTTAATACCCAAGATGCCCTCTTCTAAAGTGATAAGACCCTCAAGTGAATTCGCCTATAACTCAGTCAGTCTTGGAGTACTGTCAATAAGATCACCTATTTCACAGGGTTCTACTACCCTATAATCATACAACCTTTCAGAAAAACCATGAACTTCAACTAATCTTTCCCCGGGATCTGTAGTAATTGTACCATTTTGTTTATGCAACTTAAGGATTTGTTTATTAGTATAATTACGTTTCTCTAACGCACAGAAATATTTCGTAACCTTTTCCCCGTCAACAATCCATCTGGCCCGAGAACGGAGCAAATCTAGTTTACAAGTGGCTGACTGTCTCGAGAGGTTTCCCATATGTGACTTTGCATGTCAGGAAATGCGTGCTTGGTTAGCTCGGTCATCTCCCTGGTACGCTCCTGTTAAAAAAGAGCTCCGTGATGCCAAGAAACACCGGCGTAGTGCGGAAAAGAAGTGGTTGAGGTCAGGCCTTGTTGTTTTTAAGCAGATTTACTCTGCTGCCAAGAAGCGTGTGTCTCAGATTGTCCCCGTACTAAATCTTTGTATTTTTGCAATAAGATCAGTAGTAGTGAAACTAGCAAGCAGCTGTTTGACGTCTGTAACCATCTCAAAGGTAGTGGCAAAGCAACTGTTCTTCCTTCAGTGTATCTGTTGTTTCAGCAACCTGATGTTTTCTGTAACTTCTTCACAGGCAAAGTAGCTGACATTCGTGCTGATCTTGACCGTCATGGCATCCATCCCCATGATTTGTCTCCTGCTTCTGGTGTTAGTTCACGCTTTGATGTTTTTAACCCTGTATCAGAACAAGAGGTCAAAAGTGTTATTCTTAAATCTAAACCAACGTCATGTTCTCTGGATCCCATCCCCACTCCACTGTTAGTTGTGTCGTTAGATCAGTTGCTCCCAACCATAACCCACATAATCAATTAGAGCTTGTCTTCTGGCGCATTTCCTTCTTCATGCAAGTCAGCTGTCATCAAAACCTTGCTTAAGAAGCCCAGTCTAGATAAGAATGACCTAAAAAAAACTATAAGCCTGTATCTAATCTGTCATTTTTGTCTAAAGTCATTGAAAAGCTAGTCTTAAAACAACTTTTTGCTTACCTGAATGATAACTCCCTTCCTAGTCCAAACCAGTCAGCTTATAGACCTTTTCACAGCACAGAGACAGCTCTCCTGAAAGTCACCAATGACCTCTTGTTCGCTCTGGACAGCGGTAACGTCTCCATCCTAACCCTCTTAGATCTTAGTGCGGCCTTTGACACCGTCGACCATCACATCCTATTCAAGACCCTTCGGGATTACTTTGGAATCTATGGATCAGTTTTGGATTGGTTTCGACCTTACCTTTTCGATAGAACTCAGGCGGTCGCTGTGGATGGCTGTTTCTCAAGCAGAGCTGACTTCGTGTGCGGGGTTCCACAGGGTCCGTTTTAGGACCTGTTTAGGGTGGGATCTAGTTTGTACTCTGTTTCTAGGTGCGCTCGAACCTAGTCAGATTGAGATCTAGACCTTCTTCTCTTTCGTTGAATGGCCCCAGTGGAAACGACATACCTAGTACGGGGTTGGAGGCTACATCTAGTTGATCTGAGTGGGGAGGGGTTGTGGCAGAACTTGAGGCTCCAGATCCTAATCTTCTCAATTCTAACTCATGCTGTCTGTCTCGTTCCTTTTCTGCCCTCTCTCTCTCTTTTTCTGGCCTCTCATACTCTAATCACCTACATTCTGCTTCCATTTTCTTCGCTTCTCTCTCTGCTTCTAATTCTGCTTTCTTCTGTTCAGCTTCTAATTCTGCTTTCTTCTGTTCAGCTTTTAATTCTAGTTTCTTCTGGTCTGCTTCTCTCTCTAGTTTCTTCTGTTCTCTCTCTGATGCTCTCTCTGCATTTATACGCAATTAAATCTGCTCCTGCTAAGTGTAATGCTTCTCCTAATTCCTTGAGGCGCAATCTCAAGGCTACTGGGTCTGACATTGTCAAAAGTGTCTATGACCAACCTCTGAATCACGTGGAATACAAATAACACTAGCAATATTACAATTCAATAAAAACAATGCAAAGACAACAAAATTCGTAATCAGTAATAGAATAAAACAAGAGTCAAATGGCATACAACAGTTACTTAAGCAAAACCTGCAAAAGAACTATGCAACATACAGGCACAAAAAGAATTGAAGCAAAAAACAGTTTCTAACAAAAGGATTGTGCACCAACCCTGCCTGCTTCCTACACTTACACTATTCTAGGTTATACTCTACTACTATTACTGTTATCCTATTTTATGATACACAGATCCGGTTATACCCAGTTTCCATTATACCCAGTTTCCCTTATACACAGATCCTGGCAAGGTTCGCCAATTAAGTATGTGACGGTGAGTCTATTGTTGCTGGGCTCTGCACAATGGAATGCTATTACCCACTCGTCTTTCGTCGATGGAGATCGCTAGTAAATCTCCCTGTGACTCAACTTAATATATTTATAAGTTTAGCTCGGTCTGTGTTTAGGCTGGGGTACAGATATAGAAAGAAAATTGTAAAAGATCACTGTCACTGACACACTAGCTTTCACATGGCTATGAAGCACAAGTAGTCCAGCCACTTGTTAATAGTAAATATCACACATTTATTTCCTCTACTCTATACAAGATCTGCTAATCACGAAACTAACTTAAAAGTTCAAATATCTCTTTGAATGAATCGCTCCTTGATACTTCTATGCAGCTACTGTTTCTTCATCGGGCTACTCGTGCGTTCTGCCCAACGGGTCAGTCTTCTGGAAAGGTGGACTAGTGGTGTCCTTTGCTAACAGGTTGGGTGCACTGGTGCAAATGTCACTTAGCTCTGGATTCGATGACCTGTGTTGTGGTTGATTCTTTGATGAGCTGTGTTGTTGTGGATTCTTCTCCTTGTTGACAGACTGGTGGGCTCTTGTCGCGCAATGTTTGAGGCTCCAATACAGTGAGGACTTTTACTTGTCTTTCTTCTGATCGGGCCCACGATGCCTGCTCGTCTTTTTGACATCGTCAGGCTGTGGCTAACTAGGTTGAATAGAATTTCACCAGTTCCTCCTTTTAGTCTTCAGTGGAGAGATCTATTAGAGCCGAGCTCTTTCCTCTAGGCAAGTTGAACAGCAAATGACTTTCTATTTCTGTGTTCAGCTGCAGGCCCAGAAAACTCAAACCACAAGAGTCGCCTCTACCGGGAGAGTGGGGGAGGGGGGAGGGGGGGGGGGGGGTAGGCGGTATTACTGACTATACGTAAGCTGGATGAGGTCATTACCTACTGAGCCAGCATCAGCATACAAAAGTGTAGCCCACAGCAGACTTGTGTCGTCTGCTGCAGAGTAACATTACTTTAGTAAGGTTACTCCTGACTAAGTAAGGAAAGAAGCTATAGTGCTGTGTAAATCTGGCCTCTTGTCACAGAATATCCGTGGAGTTCTGCAACTACAATAGCATTGAACAAATCAATCTTGTTTTGTAGATCTTTATTTCTGACGGTAGCTACTTTGCTTATTATGATCTTGGCTGACTTGCATCTGTTCGTAATGTGCTGTAATGTATCGCTTAGCTAGAGAGGACGGGTCCTCCTTCTTCAAATCATTCACACCTGTGTGAATGATTATGGCCTCCACACGCCTTGGTTCCAGTTCCGCGTCCGCCGAAGTCGTAGCCGTCGCCTTCATCAAGCTGTCCTCAAGTTGCGTAACCGAGTAGACTTTCTGCGACACTAGTGAAAAGCCATACGCATTGCCTAAACGTCCTTGCTGCACCCCGTCCATCGTTGAGTCGGCCAGTAGAATAGCTTTAGAGCGTCGCTCGTCCTGTGATTCTTAGATTCTAAGTTAGATCTAGTTGACGAAATGCCATTTTCCCCCTGATGTTTTCTTCCATGTGACGTGTATTCGTGACGTTCTCTTTGTTTATCAGTACAACTTATGTTAATCTGATGAATAAAACTTGATGCAACAACAGCAAAGTTTTCTTTGTTATTGACGACATTGTGTGTTCTTTTCAAAACATTCTCCTTTTTGTGGCTTTTCTTTTTCTCAGCGATACTTTGCTCCGCTTTCTCGGTTTTTGCTGATTGAGACGCGTTCACAAGAGTTGATTTAACAGCTTGCAAGTAGATCATGGGATCAGGAATGAGCGAATCAATTGTTTGGGTCTCGGCTGTCTTTTGATTCTGTTTCCGAGACAATGTTATCTCCATAGACGCGATCCGATCGGTCAGAATTTCGATTTTTTTTTTTCGAAAGCTCACTTACTTGATAACTGATATTTGCATTTTCTTGCACTTTCAGAGGCTGCAGCAAATTTCTGAGGAGTGAAAATGGCCACATGGTGCTGGTTGTGCACATTTTTAGCTGCCAGTGTTTCAGATGTTGCCAGTTATCGCCATCTTGATGACGTCACCAAACTCAACTTCAACTTCGTCAACTCAACGTTGTCCGCCTAGATCTCACAGTCCAAGATGCCTAGGTTATCTCCCGCTACTACCTCCACCCTCTCTTGCAGATCAGATATCACATAGAAGAAGAAGAAATTTCCCCAATTCTCCGAGAAGAAGTTGATGCAGCAATGCAATCGATGAAGAAAGGGAAGTCAGTGGGAGTGGACAACATACCAGCGGATTTGTTTCAAGCAGGAGGAGAAGCTATGATTGACGCCCTCACCATTATTTGTAACAAGATCTGCCAGAGTGGGGAGTGGCCTACACCATGGACCCAGTCGCTTGTCATCACACTGCCCAAAAAAAGGTAACCTTAAGGACTGTGAAAATTACCGCACCATCAGCCTCATCAGCCATCCCAGCAAGGTTCTACTGAAAATAATACTCAACAGGTTGAAACCCCAAGCTGATCAAATCATAACTGAAGAACAGGCAGTATTAAGAGCAGGGCGAAGTACCACTGAACCTTGGATGAATTATTTTTAGAGGATACGGCGTGACGTCATAAATTTGAAGCCAACGCGGAAGCGACGTCCGCCATATTGTCCAACCCAAAAGATTGACTACAAGCGCAGTACAAACCATGCCAGCGTGCTCAGCTTTTGGATGTACTAATCGTCCTGAAAGAGATCGGAAGTTGGGAGTGACGTTTCATTTGTAAGTATTACCTTTTTTGGGCCAATTTATATTGATTTTTATTCTTTATATTCTTGTTATGACCATGATGGGCCCTGAAAACTCGTCACCTCTCATTCATTCATTGCGAGTCTGTCGCCATCTCATGTATAGTATCATGATCATTGTTACGATTGTAGGCTATTTTAATTTAACACTCGAGAGCACCGAGTGATAGTTTGATCCTGGTGTAGGTTTCTGATAAGAAGGAAAGTTACACTAACGCTTAATTAACGGTCAGAAGTACAATATTGCACGTAATGAAGTAGACATGTGTGTATTTATAATACTTAATTAATAGACCTATTTAGGTCTTGAGCTCTGCTTACTATTTTAGGCTATTGTCTAGTATTGATTGTTTGAGATAGATCTGCACTGTGTGAGTCTTGTTCTGACCTGTTAATCTACTGTTAGTGTTGGGGTATTTTGTCACAAGTTGTGAAAAACTCGTGAGAGATATGCCTGGTATATTATTTATAAGCAAAAAGCAAGCCGATATTCAAGAAGTTTTATTTTTGTTTTATCAGTTTTTGTTGTTGAAGAGAAGTTGGTGTTTGCTGTTAATGTTATTGTTTTTGTATGCTGTTTATGGTCGCTGGTTCTATTGCACATGTATGTTGTTTGCTGCTCAGCTACTACAAACAAAATTAATGTAATTATTCTTGAAAAAAATCGAAAGTAATAATTATTATAGTAGATTAAATGTGTTGTCAATCACACTATCACTTGTTATTATAGTAGATTAAATGTGTTGTCAATCACACTATCACTTTCCACAATAATTAAACCTGTAAACTGTAATATATATATCTTTTAGTAACTTAATGAATGAAGAAAATTATTACACAACAATTTCTATTTACAAAGAATAGGCTGAAGGATCTTTGCACCATGATCTTTTAATAAAATATTGTTGTTTTGGAGTTAACCTATGTGTTCCATTATATTTATAACTAAAGCTAACTGTAATTATCACAGTAGATTAAATGTGTTGTCAATCACACAAACACTTTGCAATTTCTGTTTTAAAAAAAATAGGCAAAAGGATCTTCGCACCATGATTTGTTAAAATTATTTTTTGTTTTTGAATTAACCTTTTTGTTAGATGTTTGTTAAAAGTTATGGGACATGGCAAGACAGGTCTCAACAAAGCCTTATTAACAATACGATTGATTAATATTACAAGTAATACAACAAAATGAATGAATGTAGCCTACATCAGTACATGTAATAACATTTATAACTAAAGATAAACTACTATTTTTTACCTATCCTTATACAAATAGTTGCTTAATTTTTTTTTGCAAGAAGCACAGCTTGTATGTATACATAATTAGGCTACTAATCATGACACTAACCAGAGGAAAAGTGGAAACAATGTGTGATACACCAGAACATAAATTGAAAAATAAATAAAATTAAAGTAATGACTAGTGTATGTAGTGTCTGTTAATGTTTTATGCTACAAGTCTTTCACCAAAGTAAATGTATTATTGTAATAAATTTGGAGTGCAGTGCATCTGTAATTGTTTTAAAATGATTGCAACAGCAGTAGTTGCAATTTAAAATTTTAGTTAAGGGTGCAGAAGAATGTTCTAATGTTAATATTCAGCATTTGATTTAATCGGTATTCTACAATTAGAGTAATATTTTTTAGTTTTTATCATTTTTTTATTATTGTTCTGAATTTATATATACTTATTCTTTTATCTGTTAGTATGGAAGTTTGAGTTTGAAAAACAGAAAGGTGTTAGATCGAGTGGTGAATGTCTGTGGAAAGGTTGTGGGTGTGAAACAAGAGAATCTGTGTGTGTTATATGAGAGACTAGTTGTATGAAAGGCCACAACTATTTTACTGGACAATACCCATGCTCTTGCGCCCCACTTCCAGCTCCTACCATCAGGAAGAGATATCGTGTGACAAAGTTTCGAACAGTAAGAATGAAAAACAGTTTCATCCCTAAATCAATATCACTCCAAGGTTAATGAGTGAATGTATGTGTGTTTGTGCCTTGTACGTATTGGGGTATGTTGGTACTTGAATGGGCGAGCTGCTGCTTGTGTGTATGTGTGTGTGTTTTAAATGTATGTATTAAGCACCACAATGTAATTTCTCATAAGAGATAATAACGTTGTATATATATATATATATATATATATATATATATATATATATATATATATATATATATATATATATATATATATATATATATATATATATATTATATATATATATATATATATATATATGGAAATAATAATACAAAATATATTTCAGAACAATAATAAAAATAATGACTAAAAAAAAAACAAATATAATATATAATGATATATTTATTTTTGCAGATTTCCTGCCAATCCTGAATTGCGTCAGAAATGGGTGTCAGCATTGCGCAGGAAAAACTTTATTCCCTCAAAGAATGCAGTGGTGTGTTCGAAACACTTTGCAGAGAGGGATATAGACCGCACAAGTTTAGCGAAAGTGCGCATCAGAGAGAATTGCGTTCCAAGTGTGTTTGATGAATTTCCTTCCTACCTTAAAAAAAAAGTACAACACAGAAAACCCCCCAAAGAACGACATGCTCAATCCACTGAAATCAGCACAACCTCTGACTTGGCAGCCTCAACCTCGACCGCACCCGAAAACTCCCCAGCAACCTGCACCAACCCCTCACCATCCAACAGCCCACCTCCCGCAGACAACCCAGAGGACACACCACGTAAATCTAAATTAAAACGTAAACTTGTTGAAACTGAGCTAAAGCTGCAGAGTTCTCGGAAGAGGATCAAAGTTTTGCTACAAACAAAACGTAGACTTTTAAAGAAAAATGCATCTCTTACAAGAATTATTGCAGATCTAAAAAAGCATAACTTTATTTCAACTGAAAGTTTGTCAGTCCTAGAAAGTTCTGCCTGTGGGATAAATGATCTCCTCAAAAGAAGAATTGCCAAATGTTTAAACCAATCTACATCCAACAGATACTCTCCAGAGCTTAGAAGCTTTGCACTGACTTTATATTTCTATTCTCCACATGCATACCGATATGTACGTAAGATGTTTGATACCTGTCTTCCACACCCAAGAACCATTGAAAAATGGTTTCAAGGGGTACAAGGCCAGCCAGGCTACACATCAGATGCTTTTGCGGCATTACGTGCACGAGCTCTTCATATGTCTGCCAGTGGCAAAGCATTAGTTTGCTCTTTGGTGATGGATGAGATGGCTATCCGTCAACATGTTGAATGGGATGGAAAAAAGTATCATGGGTACATCGATTTGGGTACTCAGCTAAATGATGACAGCCTGCCAGTAGCAAAAGAAGCACTAACATTTATGGTAGTTGCTATCAATGACAGTTTCAAAATGCCTGTGGGTTATTTTCTTATTGATGGACTAGGTGGCATTGAACGTGCTAACATTACACGTGAGTTTCTTCGTAAACTGCATGATGCTGGAATAACTATTGCTTCATTAACATTGGATGGTTGTGCGTCAAACGTTTGTATGGTTAAAAGTCTGGGTTGTGATTTAGACATTAAAAATTTTAAACCTTATTTTGCTCATCCAGTCACAAATGAAAATGTTCTAATATTTTTAGACCCTTGCCATATGCTCAAATTGGTACGAAATACACTGGGAGACAAAAAGCGTTTAGTAGACAGGGATGGAAATATTGTGGACTGGAAATTCATTGAAAACTTAAATCAGTTGCAGCAAGATGAAAACCTACATCTAGCAAACAAATTGCGGCCTAAACATTTGCTTTGGACAAAAAATAAAATGAACGTAAATTTGGCAGCTCAATTATTGAGTGAATCTGTTGCGTCTTCCCTTGAATTTTGTGCTCAAGAGCATATGGCTAGCTTTATTGGCTGTGTACCAACCGTAAAATTTATTCGCATTGTCAATGTCTGTTCGATGTATTGACATCTCGAAATCTAAAAGCTAAAGGATTAAAAAGCCCACTCCAGCCATGTAATTATCTCACTATTCAGTCATTTCTTATTGATGCAAGATCTTACATTTCATCATTGATGGAGTCACCAAATGGAAGGCCTATCCTTGAGTCAAACAGAAAAACTGGCTTTTTAGGCTTTTTGATGTGTATTGACAATACATTTCGCCTGTACGACTTTGTGATGTCTTCAAAATTTGCAATGAAATTTCTTTGTTTATTTAAAATAAGTCAAGATCACATTGAATTATTTTTTGGCAAAATTCGACGACTTGGCGGCTGCAATAACAATCCAACAAGTAGACAATTTAGTGCTTCTTATAGAAAAATCCTTGTCCATAGTGATTTGCAGGATGTGTCTCGTGGCAACTGCTTACCTTTGGAAGCTGTACCAATTTTAACTGCTTCTAGCAGTTACATAAGCAGTTGTACTCTGGATCCACCCTCAGTGACACAGATAAATGAGACAGTGTCCAGAAGTCGAGTTGTTGATCCAGATGTTAGAGAAACTGCAGATCATGACTATGCGTACATTCCCCATCCATCTCATTTAGCTAAATGCACAGAAAAAATTGTTGCTTAGGATTTGTTGTATTTCAGCTGAAAAACAGGCTTACATGTGAAAAGTGTATTTCTGCCCTAAGTGTGAATGATGATGATGCTGATGACAACATTTATGCATTTATTAAGCATAAGACAAAGGGGGGTCTTGTCTGTCCATCCAAAGATGTAATCGAAATTTGCATTACTTGTGAAAGGTTTTTCCGACGAAATGTTGCATTGACTGATGGAAAACTTAGCACAGTATCATGTCATGATCTGCTGCAGTCTGTTTTGAAGACCCTTTTAGGCAAAACAATTTTTGAGACTCTTGATGAGCACATGCTTGAATGTGACCCAGCAGATAATCATCTGATTTTATTGATCAAAGCTATCGCTGAAAAATATTTGCAAGTACGCTATCATTATGCTGGTAAACACTGCAACTCAATTATGTTTTTGAATAAATCTAAAAAAACACTGAGTCGCCATGCTCACACAAAATTAGTAATTTTCAGTGGCCAGTAACTTGAGTTGAGATTGATTGTACATGTTCATGTAACACATTTTGCAGACAATTTGAAATGAAGCTGCACTTAAGTGCTAGATAATGTAATAAATAACAATAATAAATGCTATTACAACTACTATAGCTATTTGTATAATTATGTGAATACTAATGCTGCTATTTGCCTTTCTACAATCAAGCGGAAAGCAAGTGAACTGTGCTGGTCCTAATATGGCTCTGCGTAGTCGGCTGGACCTTAAGCAATAATTAAACAAACAAACAAACAAAAAGTGAACTGTGCATAGAGGTTAAAGTTTTTTAAAAAAAAGTTCTCTCTATTCCATGCTTCTGCTCGTTGTCGTACATAACGTGGTATGACAGTTTTATTGTGAGGATGGAGGTAAATTTGGTGGGGTACATACTTTTGGTTACATGGCTATTGATTGTAAAGAAAACATTTAGTCATAATTTATATTATGAAATATAATAAACAAATGTAAGGACTGATTGTCAATACTGATCAGGCTTATTGTTGTTAAATACATATAAACTATAACCCCTTTTTTTTTGGGGGGGGGGGATTGCCATTTTTATCAATGTTTTTTTAAAGTCTTTATTTTAACTTTAATTGTGGCATATTTTGCATGTTTGAAATTCCTACACATACTAATCATCAATATTGCTTTTTGTTTTCTGGTGGTGTTTTGAAAACAAAGAGGCTGTCTAGGGACCACATTATTATTATTATTAATTATTATTTAATCTGTATCTTTTGAAAGCTTGTCATGTTGGTTTAATTACAAATATATCTGTAATGCAAGGAAATTGTCACAATTCGATTGGTAATTTATTTATAAATGTGATTTCAACAGTTTTTACTGTGACTGGGTTGCAAGGAAAATGGCACGTCTTTTATTTATTTATTTTTTTTAAAGAGAGATTGGCAGATAGGAGAGCTATGGGCTTCAGTCCCTGATAATTGATCAATCTGCTATATGTTTTTATGCGCATTTCCATAACACTGTTATATTAATATTACTTTTATTACATGTGTATGTAATGTGTTTACTTTAATTTAATTGTCTTTGGGAAAAAAAAGGCTTTATAAAGAAAATAAAAATTGGATCCTGATTTATCAGCTATCCATCAGCTAAATTACTGACTTTCAGTGTTCTTTACTTTTTGGCATGAGGAGCACACATTTCACTAAAGCAAATTACTGAATGAAATGTGAATTTAAGTTGTATTTGTCAAACTTTATTACTGCAAGCATTAACAAAATAAATAAATAAATAAATAAATAATACTGCCTCTGTTGTTCTAAACACACTATAACATTCACTATACATATTTTAAACACCTTTTGAATAACAGAAAACAAAAAATGTATTTAACAAAAAGCATTTACAACAACAACAAAAAATAGCCTGGTGCAAAGCTACAATGATAATTGCTATTGTGGTTGTAACTGCTGAATAATATTAAAAAAAATCTTTTTGATGTTCTTTAGTTTATTGTTCATTATACTTTCGTGATTTAGACATTTAAAGCATCAACATTTATTTAAAACCCTGGGAGCATTTGAAAACTATAATACAAAATAATTATTCAAATCAAAATAAACAAATGGGAAGGAAAAAAATAATTTAAAAATAAAAGTAATTTTAATTAAAAGTAAAGGCACACTATCGATGAGTTAACCAATATTTATTATGTTCACAAATGCGGAAAGTACACCCCTAAATAAAGATAAGCAGATCCCTAATAATAATAAACCAAAGAACATCAAAAAGATTTTTTTTAAAATATTTAATAAATAAGTAATAATAACAGGTTACAATAATGTAAAAAATACATAATTTTGGTTATATCAACAATAGGACAACATTAATATGCACAACTTACCCTGAACATCACCACCAATAAATAATATTAACAATTAAATGCGCACTCGTGTGAAAACTTGGTGGCGAAATACCATACGATTAAACTACACAATCCATGTTTTGGGTTAGATGGGCGTGGCAACTCCCACGTGCTCTGGCTTCAGTCCCCTTAGTAGCGAATACTAGGTCACGCCGTCTCCCTATATTATTCCTCCAAGCACTGAACAGATTTTCAACCTCAGAATAATCTGCGACAAATGCCTTTAACATCAAGAACATCTATATCATATGTTTGTAGTTGTTGTTGTTGTTTGTAGATTATAGTCACACGACACTTTCGCATATAGGTGACTACTGGACCGATTTATACTGACACCAGCGGCCCAGTTGTTGGTAAAGGGGAAAATAATATGATCACACGATGACCAATCCGGGATTCGAACCAGCGACCTTTCGGTTACTAGCAAGACGCTCTTACCAACTGAGCTACCCGGCCCCACTATGTTTGTAGACTTCAAGAAAGCGTTTCAGTCTGGCATGCAGCTCTGTTGGCAACCTTGAGATTGTACAACATCAGCCCTAAAATTATTGAAATCGTCAAAATCCTGTATGACAAGGCTACCCGTGCAGTCCTCCACAACAGCGCCATCGGGAACTGGTTCAGAACAACAATCGATGTGCGTTAAGGATGCCTATTCTCTCCATCACTCTTTAACATCTTCCTAGAGCGCATCATGTAAGAAGCCCTTGCAGATCACGAAGACACTGTCAGCATAAAGGGTAGAACAATCTCCAGCCTACGTTTTGCGAATGACATTGATGGATTGGCTGGAGAGGAACAAGAACGTGAACAGCTGGTACAGAGGCTTGACACCACCTCCAGAGGCTATGGAATGGAAATAAGTGCAGAGAAGACCAAAATGATGACTAACAACACCAATGGCATCAACATGGACATCAAAGTCCAAGGCCAATCCCTCAACACAATCCCTCCCATGTCATCTCCATCTTCCTATACGCTTGCGAAACATGGACCCTCACAGCAGATCTACAACGAAGAATACAAAGCATGGAGATGAAGTGCTACAGAAGACTTATGGGCATTTCCTATACCCAGCACATCACCAACAATGAAATCCGACAGACCATCACACAAACCACTGGACAACAGGATGACTTGCTCACAGTGGTGAAGAAACGGAAACTCCGATGGTGACATCACCAGAGCATCAGGCCTTTCAAAGACCATCCTGTAAGGCACAGTGCAAGGAGGCAGAAGAAGATGGAGACAGAAAAAGAGGCGGGAGGACTACATTCGAGAATGAACTGTCTTGACACTGAGTGATGCCATGAGGGTTGCTGAGGACAGAGAGAGATGGAGTACGCTGGTTAAACGATCATCTGTGGTGCCCCTACGACCTTCGAGTTACGGTATAGGATAGGATAGGATACAGACTGCGAAATTTTGACCTTTTTCGTAAGACCGTAAATGCTTTTGGCCATCATGAAAAAAAAACACCACCATCCCCGTCCCCCCAAACAACAACAACAAATCACACACTAAAACACAATACAAAAATACAATAATAATAATAATAATAATAATAATAATAATAATAATAATAATAATAATAATAATAATAATAATAATAATGACAACAACAACATAAAATAAAACAGCACAAAAAGAAAATGAGTAACCTTGTCAATAAACTACAACTGCTCTTTTATGAACTTATTTCAAAGTTTATGACAGAGTCCAAATTATGGTTTCAATACAATGTTAGCAATGTACCACAGTTGTTGAAACTGATGTAACGTTTTAACAAATTTGAGAAGCGTATTTCAGTTGCTGGAAATGCTTAGTTTTGATAGAAAGAAGTCTGTATTAGTGTTGATAATAAGAGGTTATAACAATAAAAACGTAATATGCGACGAGCTTATCCAAACCTTAAGGAGACGGAAGATAAATGAATTGCAGATATAAATTATACAGATGATTGAAAGCGATGGTGGAAGTGTCAGAAATTGATTTGGTTTTGTGAAATTAAAACAAGAAACAGGACTAAGAAGTAAAACAAGAAATATGGTTGTTGATTATGGGAGTGGGTTATAAAGAAAATTTGTGAAGCATGAATATAAATGAAGACATTGATAGGTTTGGTTATTCAGCAATATGGAGCTATTTGTATAATAAATTGTTAAATATTAAGAGATGTGAAGGTGATTACAAGTATAGATGCAATATTAGTAATTTAGAAATAATAGTTTTCAGGGTAGGTGTGTGTTTGAAAGTGCTAAGTTAGGTAGTGAGGAGATGTTTTAGTGAGGGAAAGTTATCTTTACTCAAAGTTATAGGAAGGACGTGGAGTATGGTTAATGTAGTTCTGCTTCACCTTTAACATCACGTAGCCAGTTAGGTGGTGAATGAAACTCCACAGAATGATGTAAGGAGCATAGGAGATAGTGAGACGGTTTTGGGAAGTTCCTTGACTATTAATAAGAGAAAGAACGCATGCCCATATAGATATTTTTTATAAATATTCATACTTCCACAGTTGACCAATCATTATCAAGTTGGGAGGCGTAATGTTGAGACTGGATATCCATTTTATATATATGAGATGGTGCACGAGTGAAGGGAGCTCGCCACTTCTCTCTGTCTCAGCTCTCAGTATTCCTTGTTCTCTGCTTCCGCATTAGGTGATGGAATTGTACTAGAAAGGTAGGATGAAGATTTTGATATTTTGATGTATGTTTTCCAATAAATTAATAGTTAGAAAAGCAAAATGAAAGAGTTGTGGGTTTGCAAATAAAATCTTTTAAAAACTGTCTCTCAAGCTGTCTGTGTAAAGAGTTGTCTCTGTAGAATGCTAGTTGTGTTTTTTTTCCGGACGTGAAGGCTATGAGCTGGCCGCGTTATAAGCCCCTCCTTCTCCCCGCAAAACGGACACTGTCCGCCATCTGTCATCTTATCTTTTAATTTTCTGATTACATTGGAACACAAAACGCTGAAATGCCACTTCGCAAAATAAGTTAATTTCAACCTACCTGCTTCTTCCCTTATGATGATGGGTCGACATTTCGGACGTATTTCATCTGGCACTTTGTCTGCAGCACGACCTTCTACCACACGTCCTAAAATATAAAAATAACAAGATGACAAGTCATTCGGTTCTGACAGGGAGTGATTTCCACTGATTAACGGTACATCGATACCACAGCCGTGTGACCTTTTAACCCTATTTCTGACTGAACAACGAAGCAGATTGGTTCTGTCTCTTACCGGCTTTGGTAGCTACTGTTATTAGCTCCAGAAGGTTGACTGGCTGGCCAATGGCTGTTGCTATTAATAGGCACACACTACGGAATTTATTCCTTTAAAAAATAAATATACTTTCAAAGAGTTTTTTTTCATTGCAATTTTGTAAGCAGGGCAACAGTCAATGTGAATGTTAAAAGGATCTGTCGAGGGGGCGTGATCAAAGTGGCCCCTTTAAAATAAGTATACCTTTGCTTTCGCCAAGAAGTTGTGTTGCCCTGAGCACTTTTTTCCTATGTCCAAATTTGACGCCAATCTTCTCCAGGTCTTCAATAGTCAGGTCTATCAGGGTGTCGTAGTCGTTGCATCCTTCATGTAACAGCTTTTCCCGTGCGTCATCAGGAATTGATTTTGCCCATTCCGAAAAATCAAACGAATCGTTACCTTCTGAAAAATAAATACAGAGATAAGCTAGAACATAGTTAGACGGTTTTATCATAGAATCGAAGCAACTAGAAGGGCAAAACCCATATGACTTACATGCTTTTCAGAATACAGAATACAGAATCTTTATTGTCCCAACAAACACCTGCAAAGAAACTCTCAGTGCAGTGTCCATCTGCAAATAAAATCTCAAGCAATAAAACCGTAACAACACTAAACTAAACATTAATAATGATGCTGATATCTACAGTGATTAAGATCCATCAACAATAACGCTATGACACACACACACACACACACACACACACACACACACACACACACACACACATTGCTGCAGACACATAAGTATTATTCAAGTGTTCAAAATAGATATTGATTTTGGAGTGAAAGTGTTCTTTGAATGGACAGTCTTAAATTTTGAAACTCGGTAGCGTCTGCCTGCAGGGAGGAAATCATGGTGACTTGCCAACATATGACTGCTGTCCTGCACAATGCTTGTTGCCTTTCGTAACACACGATAATCATACAATACACTCAGATTGTCTTGCTTCCTTCCCACAATCTTACTACACACATTCACAACACGATCAAGCACACTTTTGTTCTTTAGAGACAAAAAGGAAAAAGTTTAAAAAGATTAAATATAAGCATGATAAAACAATTAAAGGGTGTAAGAATCAATATTCAGGTTCCCTAGTTTCCGCAGACAACAGATGCGTGACTGACATTTTCGGTGAAGGTGTTCTGTGTTGGGAGTAAAACTCAGAGTCTCATCGAGAACGGTTTTGAGGTACCTGTATTCAGTCGCACGTTCCAACTTGGTGCCATTAATGGAAAGTTCAGGAACAGTGGTAGGATTATTTCTGAAGTCAATTAGCATTTCTTTATTGTTATGGACATTTAGATGATTGAAATTACGTCTACACCAGGTGCTAAAACATTCTACCTCAGAGAAATAAACAAAATCAGAATTGGAAAAGTCTTGAAGGGCAGAATCTTCAGTGTATTTGATGACAAAACAGAAGTCATGCTCATTGGCACTAAAAATAAACTGTCCTCCACCCTCACCGACACAATAGCTGTAGGTCATAACACCATCCCTCTTTCACCTACTGCAAAGAACATTGGCGTTGCCGTGGACATTAATTTTATATGTCAGATTTTATGCGCAAAAAATGTCAAGCCTGCCACTACCAACTCCGCCGCGTCGGACTTGTCCGTAAATATCTGACAATAAATAACTTCTAAACTTGTGACGTTTTTCATTCTCTCTCGACTTGATTATTGCAACTGTCTTCTTTCTGATCTGCTTGTTTCTTCCATCCACCATCTGAAGCGTGTGCAAAACGCTGCCGCTCGCCTCATTGTAAATAAGAAAAAAACCTGATCACGTTACTCTTCTTTGCTGTCAAAGGGGCGTGGTCAAAGTGGTCTCTTTAAAATAAGTATACCTTTGCTTTTGCTAAGAAGTTGTATTGCCATGAGCACTGCTTTCCTATGGCCATATCTGATGTCCAACTTCTCGAGGTCTTCATTAGTCAGGTCTATCAGGGTGTCGTATTCCTTGCATCCTTCACGTAACAGCTTGTCCCGTGCCTCATCAGGAATTGATTTTGCCCATTCCGAGAAGTCAAATGGATCGTTGCCTTCTGAAAAATAAGTACATAGTACAGAGCTTGGAATGAGGTTGACCAAATGTGCATAGTATGTGTGTCTCATTGATATCTATTATGCATCAAATAATAATAAGTTCAATTATAATAACTTACAAGAAAAAAAGGAAAATTGTGTGAATAATTTTGTTTTCTTTTTACTAATATTTGTAAACTCTGTTACCTTGACCTTGAAGTGAAGTCAATCATTCACTAATCATTTATGAGGTCTCATGGATCTTACGAAGTTTAGTGTTGGTAGTTGAAATAGGTTCTGAGACATTAATCCACTTGCAAGTTTTGCATCAGCGGAGACTGGAGAGTGGACAAACAGATGGACAGTGGACAAAAACATTTTAATGAGAGGGGGGTGGTGAATACATAGACTGCTATCCATGTGAGTAAAAAACACGACTTTTGCAATGTTGACCAAATTTGCATGGCAAGTGCGTCACATTGATATCTACAATGCTTCCAAGAATCAATAACAATAACTTGTGGGATGGAAGGGGAGAAGGAAGGTAAAGGTATAATTTTGTTCTGTAAATTAAACCACTTAGTTTTGCACAAACCCACTGCTGAATAAGGACTGACAAACTTAAAAACAAACAAAAAACTGGAAGGGTAAAGCCCATATTATTCACATGCTCCTTCTGGAACTCGCAATAGTTATCATGAAAATGGGTACCCAGAAAATACAAAATGGAACTGTGGCATTAAAATGTAAAGTAATAAACTTGACACACACACAAACACACACACATACACACACGCACATACAACACATTGCTGCAGACACATTAGTATTATTCAAGTGTTCAAAATTGATTTTTTTTAAATTTATACAATACAACTTTATTCATACAATACAACTGAATTAATACACTACATTGCAACTTTATTCATACAGTACAATACAATGCAACACAACATTATTCATCTCAGTTTCAGCAATTACAGTGTCAGCATTAGCACATTTAAAGATTAAAAATATTAATTTATTTATTTATTTATTTTTAAATTTTACAGTATTAACTTAACAATCCAGTCGATTTTTAATCTTAGATCAAATCACAATTTTTTTGTTTTTCATTGTTATAATTTTATTTTTATTACATAATAATAATAATTTAGTTTATAACGTGCAATGTTAAACATGAAGTCGGCTCAAAGCATAACAATCATTCATTCTCATGGAATTTACAATGACAAACATTTAAATTACATTACGTTACATGATTATTGCTTTATGTCCAGCGGATTCTTCCGAGCCAAATCAGAATCACTACATTTTAATTAATCTGAATTTTTTTTTTTAAAGTAAAAACTTGTTTTATTTTATGCTGATGATGGCCATTCAACCCATAAAAACGTGCACATCTGCTATTCTCATTATCATCACCGCGTTTGCTCTCTTCATATCTTACTACCCTTACACGGGTGCGACACTTTGCTTGAAAATGGTTTCGCCCTTCACACTTTCTGCACAACTTCCCCCAGGCTGGACACTTGGTTTTCGGTGCTTCATGTGAATATCCACAAAACTGACATTCCTGAATAACAGGGCATGACTGTTTTCTTTCCGCTTGTTGCGGCTTTCTTGCGTCAAGTTGTTCTTGATGAGGTTTGACGTCACTGCCTGGCGTGACGTGTTTTGAGACCCTGGTTTGCTTTGCTGTCACCTCAAAAACACGGCAAATGTCTACAGCGCGCGCCAAATCGAGCGTCTTTTCTCGCAGTAACAGCTCTTGCATCTTGCCGGTAGTAGAAAACACGATCTTGTCGCGCAACATGCGATCTTTCTTGTCCCCAAAATTACACAGATTAGCACGCGAGCGTAAGTCTGTAAGAAAAGAGTCAAAGGGCTCGCGGTATGGGGTGTTCCAGAAACGAAAAGTCTCCATTACTTCACTTGACTTGTGGGCACAGAACTCATCGAGTTTTTCCAGCACTTTCTGGGGGGTCGTCCTTGTCATTGTCACTTTCAAACACGAAATGTTCAAAAACCTCCTGGACCTGCACGTCAGCACAATGAAGAATGATGGCAGTCTGTGTTGCCTTGGGTTTTTCTGAAGCTCCAGACGCTTTCAGGTAGAAATCCATCTGTCTGCGCCAAGTGCGGAATGTCTCGGCCAAACTGTCATCATTTATATCTAGCGCTTGGGGGTAGACGAAACTGACTTGCCGAATCAGCCATTATGATTCAGTCACTGACTTGCCGAGTCCAACCAATATTCACAAATTCGCTGCCACCATGTTAAGAGTCTCTCTCATACACAGAAACTCAAGAACGAACTTCAGGTTCACCCCTTGGGGTCATGAGCAATCTTGCCACTGTAGATTGTTCTAACCTATAAAGGGAAAAGTGAAAGCCCCAGTTGAAAACCTGTTTTGACTTTGTAGTCATGACCAATTCACTGCGGCAACAGTACCCCCGTTGGGGTGCCGGGGGTTTCAGTATAAATAGTATCCCCACTTTCTGGAAATTTTGTGCTTTAAATTCCCACTGTCGCTGTCTTCCTCATTTACTCTTTCCCATTCCTGCTCTGTCCTATCACTCTGCTATACTATCTTGTTCTTCGCTAGATCAATGACCTACATTTTTTCTTCAAAACTCTTCCTGGACAAGGCTCCTTGTTTGTGTATGAGGTCTGTTGGATCAGCTTGGGAGTGTTGGACGCTTTCTGCCGGGTGGTCACTGGGGCTTCCTATGATGTTGTTATTTGGCAATGTGGGCATTTTGTATGTATGTGTTTTGTTGATGATTTATAATGATGTTTGTATTCTGTTTTGTTTTTGTAACCGGGGGTTCGAGTAGTTGGGGTAAAGCCTCAGCCGTCCCCTGCGTGGGATGTCTTTATTGTAAAGTGACTGGCCGGTGGAAGGCATTCAATTTTCCCACTAGGGTTGATGTTTCAGCAGATCTTTTATGCGGATCGGGGGTTGTCCGGTCCTGATTTGACTCGGAAGAGTCCGCTGGACCTAAAGCAACAATCAATCAATCAATCAAAACTTCAGGTTCAAACACTTTACTAACCGAAAACTGACTGAAATCAAACTTCGACTTCCATAGCGTAGCCCTATAGACAGGAAGTGCCCGTAACCCACAACAACGGATGACGTACATATATACATGAGCAATGACGTATATTGATTACAACGAAACTGTCTTGACAATAAAAACAAACTATCAACAACAATCAAATTCAAAATCAATACAATTCTCAACTGAATAACCAGAACTGCAAATCTTAGAAATTCAAACGTATCACCAAAGCTAGCTTACAGTTCAGAAGAACTGTTTAGAAACTGTCAGTTATTCAAGCTAGGTACTTTCGGACTTGCGGTTGCACTGGTATCTGGTAGTATCCTTTGCTGAGGTCGATGCGTGAGAAGTACTTCGCTCGCTGTAGCTTGGCAAATAGGTCTGTCTGGTCCGGGAGTGGCTCTGGCTGGAACTGCGTTACGGCATTCAACAGTCTGAAGTCGATGCACAGTCGATGCTCTCCGTTGGGTTTTCGCAACAATACCGTGCCGGCGCTGTAGGGTGAAGTAGACTCTGAGATGATTCCGGCTGCCAGTAAGGTGTCTATCTCTTCCTTGATGGCTCGCTGCTGCGATAGTGGCATCGGGTAGAGCTTCTGGCGGACGGGTGTTGGGTCGGTCACCGTTAAGGTTACTTCGACGAGGTCTGTCCTCCCTGGTCGGTCTGTGAGCACAGTCTGATGTTGGCGAATGACCTGTCGTACTTGCTGTTGCTGTTTAGCGGCTAGGTCTCCGTTGAGTATCACGTCTTTGTAGGTTTCTTTGGAGTGCAGGGGGTACTCTACTGCATTGGTCTCCATGCTTTCTCCTTCTTCCGCGATGGCGATGGCTAGCAAGTTGTGAGTGCTGGGGGTCGCTGGTCGGTCCGTGTATTTCTTGAGGAGATTGATGTGGTGGTATCGGGCTCTCCCGTTCACCTCTACTTGGTAGACTGTCTTGGATTTCTTGGCAGTCACCCGGTACGGTCCTCTCCAAGCGATGTCCAGCTTGTTGGTTCCACTTGGAAGTAAGAGTAGCACTTGATCGCCGACTTGCAGTTCTCTGTCCTTCGCGTGGCGGTTGTAGTACTTCGCCTGACGGGCTCTTGCCTTCTTCAGTGCTTCACCAGCTTTCTTCCACGTTGCTTTGAGGGTTTCCTGCAGGTCTGCGACGTACTTGGTGGCACCTCTTGGTGTGTCGTCTATCTTGGCTTCCGTCCAACTTCTGCGTAGGGCTTCTAGCGGTCCTGCTAGAGGTCTGCCGAATAGCAATGTTGACGGGGTGTAGCCTGTGGCTGCATGGGGTGTTTCTCGGTATGCGAACAGTGCCGCATTCACGTAGGTGTCCCACGCTTCTGGATTGTCGTCGGCGACTTTCCTGAGTATGGTGAGAAGGGTTCCGTTCAGTCTTTCTACTTGTCCGTTGCTGGCGGGGTGATATGGTGGTGTGCGAATGTGATGAACTTGTATCAACTCGAACACGTCTTGCATCAGGCGGCCGGTGAACTGAGATCCGTTGTCCGTTCTAATGCTGTCCGGGAATCCGACTCTGGTAAAGATGGCGATGAGTGCATCTGCAATCTTCTTGGTGTCTATCGCTGGCAACGGGACTGCTTCGCACCACATCGTACATGCGTCGACGAGTGTGAGTAGAAATCTGTTCCGCTTCTTGGTCATGGGCAGTGGTCCTACTATGTCTACTGAGACTTGCTGGAATGGTACGCCGACTACTACCGATGGTCCTAAGGTAACTGGTACGGTGTGATGTCGCGGGGAATATCGTTGACATTGGTGGCAAGATTTCACGTAGCGCTTGACATCCTCCGTGATTCCTGGCCAATAGTAGTGTGCGCTGATTCTCTGCACTGTGGCTCCAATTCCCATGTGTCCGCTGAGTGGCATGCTGTGGCCTAGTTCTAGTACTTGGGCTCGAAGGGTGGCTGGTAGTACTAGTTGGGTGTGATCTCCATCTCCTTGTCGATGAAGAATTCCCTCTTCCATGTAGAAGTCTCCCTTGTGCGGGGGTGTGTGCGCCTTGGGTAGCTTCTGGAAGCACTTCGCTATCGAGGTGTCTTCTTTCTGTGCTGTTTTGATTTCTTCGAGTCCTGGGTTCGGAGCGAACTCGGGCTGGGGTGGTTGGGTTTTAGCTTGGGCCCTGGTTTGCACTGCAGCTATCTCTACAGTTTTAGGGGGCGTGCCTAAGAACACATACCTACAACCTAGCACTAGATCATACAGGGGTTTCTGTAAAACAGCTGCTTGGATTCGTCCTGTGACGTACCTACTCTCTACTTCGATCCATGCTATTGGGCAAGTAGTCGTCGGTTTCGTCAAGTCTGCTCCTTGTAAGTCGACTGTCTTGTCTGTCAAGTCCGCGCGCGATACAAGAGATTCGCTAACTATCGCGTCGTATGATAGACCTGTGTCATACAGACAGTTCGCTTCTTTTCCGTTGACCTTGACCGTGTCTGTCACCGATGGGTGATCTCCGATCGTGTGTGGCTTGTTACCGCTGCTTTGAGTTAGAACTCTGTGCGCTGGCCGGCTTTCGCGCTCTTCCCTACGTTGTGCGGCCAACTTGAAACATTCTGCGGTGGAGTGATTGTTTCTGTTGCAGAACGAACAATACCGTCTCTGTTCTGCGGGACCTCTTTTCCCGAATTCCGTGTTGGGTCCTTTATTTTGCCCAGGTCTGGGGTTATTCGGCTTATTCGCGGTGCGCTCCTCTCGGTTAGGGCTTCGTTTCTGTGCCTCTTTCCCGTTAGGCTTTAGGTCTCGCCTGAAGCTCTTGGCTTCTCCGTGTGCGGCCACGTACCTATCTGCGACCTTGACCAGATCTTCCAGTCTTTCCGCGCCCTGCTCTACTGAGAATGTTCTCAGCTCGGGGGTCATGGTTTCCCGTAGCTGTTCCCATACTAACAGTTCTGTCAGTCCATCATACGTCTTAGCCGTGGCTGACTGGCTAATCCACTTATCCAGCGTTGTGGACAACCGATCCGCGAACTGCGCATAGCTCTCTCCTTTCACTCTCCGGTTGGTGCGGAATTTTTGCCGGTAGCATTCTCCTGTTAGTTCGAATCCCGTTAGGAGTGCCTCTTTTACTTTGTGATAGTCAGTCACTCTGTCAGTCGGTAGCTTACTGTAGATGTCATAAGCCTTTCCTCTAAGCCCTTGACTAAGCTTAAAAGGCCAATGAGTGGGATCTAGTTTGTACTCTGTTGCTAGACGCTCAAACCTAGTCAGATAGAGATCTAGACCTTCTTCTCTCTCATTGAATGTTCCCAGTGGGAATGACATTCCTTGTACAGGGTTGGATGCTACCTCTAGCTGATCTGAGTGGGAAGGGGTTGAGGCAGAACTTGAAGCTCCTGATCCCAATCTTCTTAGCTCTAACTCATGCTGTCTTTCTTTTTCCTTTTCTTCCCTCTCTTTTTCTTTTTCTGCCCTCTCTTTTTCTTTCTCTGCCCTCTCTTTTTCTTTCTCTGCCCGCTCATAATCCCACCTCCTAACTTCTGCTTCTCTCTCTGCTGCTAATGCTGCCTTTTTCTGTTCTACTTCTAATTCTAGTTTCTTCTGCTCTGCTTCTAATTCTAATTTCTTTTGCTCTGCTTCTAATTTCTTGGCCTCTCTCTCTGCCTCTAATTCTGCTTTTTTCTGTTCTCTCTCTGCTGCTCTCTCTGCTGCTTCGAGTTTCTTAGCCTCTCTCTCTGCTGCTCTCTCTGCCTTAGCCTCCTGCTTCTCTACCTCTGCATTGATATACGCAATTAGGTCTGCCCCTGCTAAGTGTAAAGCTTCTCCCAATTCCTTGAAACGCAATCTCAAGGCCACTGGGTCCGACATTGTCAAACGTGTCTATGAACACCCTCTGAATCAAGTGGAATACCAAAACACTAGCAATATTGCAAGTCAATAAAAACAATGCAAAGACAATTAAATTCGTAATCAATAATAGAATAAAACAAGAGTCAAATGGCATACAACAGTTATTTAAGCAAAACCTGCAAAAGAACAATGCAACATACAGGCACAAAAATATTTGAAGCAAAAAAGTTTTTAACTAAAGAATAGTGCACCCAACTGATCAGTCCTTGTTACCACTATTCTAAGTTATTCTACTACTCCTACTGTTATCTAATTTTATTGTACTTAGGTCCGGTTATACCCAATTCCTATTATACTCAGATCCTAGCTAGGCTCGCCAATTAAAGTGTCACGTGGGGTTTATGGGCTCTGCACAATGGAATTATGGACCCTCACGTTTATTCGGTGGGAACTGCTAGTACGTCACCCTATGAACTACTTTAATAAATTTATTTGTTTAGCTCGTTCTGTGTTAAGGTTGGGGTACAGAAATAGATAGAAAAATGGTAAAAGAATACTGTCACACTAGCTTTCACACGGCTATGAATCATATGTAGTCCAGCCTTTTGATAACAGTTAAAATCACACATTTATTTCTTCTACTCTATACAAGATTCTCTAAGTACTAATCTAACTTAAAATGTCTCAGTCAATGCTAATAGTTCGATCGCTGATAGTCTAGGTAGCTGTTATATCTTCCTTGGGCACTTTCTATTCGAATTCATGTAGATTTGGACTACTGTGGTCCGTTTTACAGTTTCTGAAGAGTTGGACTACTGTGGTCCTGTATTGATCAGTTTAAGTGCACTTTCGCCTTATGCACTTAACTCATGTGTGGGGTGTTCGAAGTCCTTCTGTGAGGTAGCTTCTGGTCCACCTTTGTCTTTGTGTAGTTGGGTTCCCTTGCCACGCTGTGGGGTCTGACAGGGAGTTTTCCGGGTCGCTCTTTCCGTCTTGTGCGGTAGAGGATACTCCGCCAACTAACTGGTCGTTTCTGTGGAGTGGGGATAGCTCGGGATAGCTCGGGATAGCTCGCCTGCCCGTCTGGAATATAAGAGACGAAATTCTGCACAACCCTGAATAATCGGTTTGTGCAGAGCGTCTCACTGAAAGCCAAGTAGCCCTCAGTGATAGCTCCACATCTCTATACATAAGCGACGAACATTCTGCTACTTCCGGGTTCCGCTGCAATCTCACTCTAAATTCCTATACATACATAAATATAAATCGTGTCTAACTATACACATACAGAATTAATAATAATATAAACATTCAGTGGTACCGCCACTGGTCTGCAAACATACATATAAGTTAAACAACAGTGGTTCCGTACAGCATACAACATGGCGGCGCAACCGGTCGTGTTTCGCCTCGTGCTCGGCTCGTCCACGCGGCACGGCAAATTCGGATTAATAATTCACATTTATGCATAGCAAATTCCACAAACATAATTTCAACAATAATATAAATATATCACGATGAAACAGAAGGGTGTTCATTTACCTGTTTGACAAGTTCAGGCCCGTGATGACTTGAGAGAATTCTAAGACTCTAAAGTCCTGCTTCCTGGTCTATGAGTGAAGATAGTTCTCTGCTAGCTAAGGAGATGTTACTTCTTCCTCGTCCCACACACGACTGACCAACACTGTGTGTAGGTTCTGACACAGTCAAACTGGCTCGTACCGCTTAGCCTACTGGTGATTGGGTAAAATGGTCAGATTCAAAACTCAAGTGCTGACGTCACTGCGCTGTGTGTGTGGCTCAGGCTCGCAGTGTGCTGTAATTTAATTGCTGCTGTGTAATAGACTGACTCTCTACTATTACAAAGACTACACAATGCTAAATAGTCAACAAGCAGAGTTAAAACTAGTCCTAACGCGACAGGCTCCCTCAACTGAAAAAAGGCGATGACTACTGGATTCGACCTTTTTCTACTACAGAGCCTAGTTTAACGCTGCACTATCCTAGGGTCCTATTTACAAGCTAAGTAAGTTGCTCTACCTGAGCTGCAATGCTGTGCCAGGTAGCTATGGACTCTAGTGACAGGGTATTACTGGGCGGGGACGAATTCTGGTGCTGTGGCCCTTAGTTGTGTTGGGTGGGCGACAGCTGCTGTGTCCTCCACGAGATGGCGACTGAGGTAGTCGGCTCCGTGGTTTTCCTTGCCGGGGATGTACTCGATTTGGAATGAGTATGCCTGAAGGGTGAGTGCCCATCTCATCAGGCGAGAGTTCAAAGACTTGGAGGCTGCCAGGAACGATAGTGGTTGGTGGTCCACCTGAACTGTGAAGTGGGTCCCATACAGGTAGAGTTGGAATTTCTGTATGGCCCAGACTAGTCCAAGGCATTCCTTCTCCGACGTGGCGTAGTGGGTCTCGGCGGGTCTCAATTTTCTGCTGGCGTAGGCGACAGGGAATAGCGTCTCCGCATTCTTGGGGTCGCGCTGTAGCAGTACTGCTCCGAGGCCTAAGTCGCTTGCGTCGGTGCGAAGAACGAATGGCTGAGTCAAATCGGGTAGCTGGAGTACTGGCGCCGATGTCATTCTGTCCTTGAGTGTTTGGAAGGCTGTCTCGCATTCCGCTGTCCATACGACTTTGTCCGGGGCGATTTTCCGGGTTCCATTTGTCAGTGGCACGGCGATGCTGTTGTAGTTGGGGATGAACTTCTGGTAGAAGCCGCAGAGTCCTAGAAACGACTGCACTTCCTTCTTGGTCTTGGGCCTAGGAGCGTCGAGTAGGCGTTTCACTGTCTTCTCTACCGGTCGCAGGCTTCCTTGACTTATGGAGTGTCCCAGAAATTCTAGTTCTGTGAATCCAATCTGACATTTGGTGGGTCTTGCCGTCAATCCCGTGTCTCTGAGGCGGGCGAGTAGTTGTTGTAGGAGCGTGACATGTTCCTCCCACGTAGGTGTTGCGATGAGGATGTCGTCCATAAACGAATGTAGGTGCTCGCTGCTCAGGGGTGCCAGGAGTTTTCGCATCATGGCGCTGAAGATGCTGGGTGCGTTGTGGAGTCCGAATGGAAGCACGTTGAATTCGAAGTGTCCTTCCATAGTGCTGAAAGCTAGGTACTTTCGGACTTGCGGTTGCACTGGTATCTGGTAGTATCCTTTGCTGAGGTCGATGCGTGAGAAGTACTTCGCTCGCTGTAGCTTGGCAAATAGGTCTGTCTGGTCCGGGAGTGGCTCTGGCTGGAACTGCGTTACGGCATTCAACAGTCTGAAGTCGATGCACAGTCGATGCTCTCCGTTGGGTTTTCGCAACAATACCGTGCCGGCGCTGTAGGGTGAAGTAGACTCTGAGATGATTCCGGCTGCCAGTAAGGTGTCTATCTCTTCCTTGATGGCTCGCTGCTGCGATAGTGGCATCGGGTAGAGCTTCTGGCGGACGGGTGTTGGGTCGGTCACCGTTAAGGTTACTTCGACGAGGTCTGTCCTCCCTGGTCGGTCTGTGAGCACAGTCTGATGTTGGCGAATGACCTGTCGTACTTGCTGTTGCTGTTTAGCGGCTAGGTCTCCGTTGAGTATCACGTCTTTGTAGGTTTCTTTGGAGTGCAGGGGGTACTCTACTGCATTGGTCTCCATGCTTTCTCCTTCTTCCGCGATGGCGATGGCTAGCAAGTTGTGAGTGCTGGGGGTCGCTGGTCGGTCCGTGTATTTCTTGAGGAGATTGATGTGGTGGTATCGGGCTCTCCCGTTCACCTCTACTTGGTAGACTGTCTTGGATTTCTTGGCAGTCACCCGGTACGGTCCTCTCCAAGCGATGTCCAGCTTGTTGGTTCCACTTGGAAGTAAGAGTAGCACTTGATCGCCGACTTGCAGTTCTCTGTCCTTCGCGTGGCGGTTGTAGTACTTCGCCTGACGGGCTCTTGCCTTCTTCAGTGCTTCACCAGCTTTCTTCCACGTTGCTTTGAGGGTTTCCTGCAGGTCTGCGACGTACTTGGTGGCACCTCTTGGTGTGTCGTCTATCTTGGCTTCCGTCCAACTTCTGCGTAGGGCTTCTAGCGGTCCTGCTAGAGGTCTGCCGAATAGCAATGTTGACGGGGTGTAGCCTGTGGCTGCATGGGGTGTTTCTCGGTATGCGAACAGTGCCGCATTCACGTAGGTGTCCCACGCTTCTGGATTGTCGTCGGCGACTTTCCTGAGTATGGTGAGAAGGGTTCCGTTCAGTCTTTCTACTTGTCCGTTGCTGGCGGGGTGATATGGTGGTGTGCGAATGTGATGAACTTGTATCAACTCGAACACGTCTTGCATCAGGCGGCCGGTGAACTGAGATCCGTTGTCCGTTCTAATGCTGTCCGGGAATCCGACTCTGGTAAAGATGGCGATGAGTGCATCTGCAATCTTCTTGGTGTCTATCGCTGGCAACGGGACTGCTTCGCACCACATCGTACATGCGTCGACGAGTGTGAGTAGAAATCTGTTCCGCTTCTTGGTCATGGGCAGTGGTCCTACTATGTCTACTGAGACTTGCTGGAATGGTACGCCGACTACTACCGATGGTCCTAAGGTAACTGGTACGGTGTGATGTCGCGGGGAATATCGTTGACATTGGTGGCAAGATTTCACGTAGCGCTTGACATCCTCCGTGATTCCTGGCCAATAGTAGTGTGCGCTGATTCTCTGCACTGTGGCTCCAATTCCCATGTGTCCGCTGAGTGGCATGCTGTGGCCTAGTTCTAGTACTTGGGCTCGAAGGGTGGCTGGTAGTACTAGTTGGGTGTGATCTCCATCTCCTTGTCGATGAAGAATTCCCTCTTCCATGTAGAAGTCTCCCTTGTGCGGGGGTGTGTGCGCCTTGGGTAGCTTCTGGAAGCACTTCGCTATCGAGGTGTCTTCTTTCTGTGCTGTTTTGATTTCTTCGAGTCCTGGGTTCGGAGCGAACTCGGGCTGGGGTGGTTGGGTTTTAGCTTGGGCCCTGGTTTGCACTGCAGCTATCTCTACAGTTTTAGGGGGCGTGCCTAAGAACACATACCTACAACCTAGCACTAGATCATACAGGGGTTTCTGTAAAACAGCTGCTTGGATTCGTCCTGTGACGTACCTACTCTCTACTTCGATCCATGCTATTGGGCAAGTAGTCGTCGGTTTCGTCAAGTCTGCTCCTTGTAAGTCGACTGTCTTGTCTGTCAAGTCCGCGCGCGATACAAGAGATTCGCTAACTATCGCGTCGTATGATAGACCTGTGTCATACAGACAGTTCGCTTCTTTTCCGTTGACCTTGACCGTGTCTGTCACCGATGGGTGATCTCCGATCGTGTGTGGCTTGTTACCGCTGCTTTGAGTTAGAACTCTGTGCGCTGGCCGGCTTTCGCGCTCTTCCCTACGTTGTGCGGCCAACTTGAAACATTCTGCGGTGGAGTGATTGTTTCTGTTGCAGAACGAACAATACCGTCTCTGTTCTGCGGGACCTCTTTTCCCGAATTCCGTGTTGGGTCCTTTATTTTGCCCAGGTCTGGGGTTATTCGGCTTATTCGCGGTGCGCTCCTCTCGGTTAGGGCTTCGTTTCTGTGCCTCTTTCCCGTTAGGCTTTAGGTCTCGCCTGAAGCTCTTGGCTTCTCCGTGTGCGGCCACGTACCTATCTGCGACCTTGACCAGATCTTCCAGTCTTTCCGCGCCCTGCTCTACTGAGAATGTTCTCAGCTCGGGGGTCATGGTTTCCCGTAGCTGTTCCCATACTAACAGTTCTGTCAGTCCATCATACGTCTTAGCCGTGGCTGACTGGCTAATCCACTTATCCAGCGTTGTGGACAACCGATCCGCGAACTGCGCATAGCTCTCTCCTTTCACTCTCCGGTTGGTGCGGAATTTTTGCCGGTAGCATTCTCCTGTTAGTTCGAATCCCGTTAGGAGTGCCTCTTTTACTTTGTGATAGTCAGTCACTCTGTCAGTCGGTAGCTTACTGTAGATGTCATAAGCCTTTCCTCTAAGCCCTTGACTAAGCTTAAAAGGCCAATGAGTGGGATCTAGTTTGTACTCTGTTGCTAGACGCTCAAACCTAGTCAGATAGAGATCTAGACCTTCTTCTCTCTCATTGAATGTTCCCAGTGGGAATGACATTCCTTGTACAGGGTTGGATGCTACCTCTAGCTGATCTGAGTGGGAAGGGGTTGAGGCAGAACTTGAAGCTCCTGATCCCAATCTTCTTAGCTCTAACTCATGCTGTCTTTCTTTTTCCTTTTCTTCCCTCTCTTTTTCTTTTTCTGCCCTCTCTTTTTCTTTCTCTGCCCTCTCTTTTTCTTTCTCTGCCCGCTCATAATCCCACCTCCTAACTTCTGCTTCTCTCTCTGCTGCTAATGCTGCCTTTTTCTGTTCTACTTCTAATTCTAGTTTCTTCTGCTCTGCTTCTAATTCTAATTTCTTTTGCTCTGCTTCTAATTTCTTGGCCTCTCTCTCTGCCTCTAATTCTGCTTTTTTCTGTTCTCTCTCTGCTGCTCTCTCTGCTGCTTCGAGTTTCTTAGCCTCTCTCTCTGCTGCTCTCTCTGCCTTAGCCTCCTGCTTCTCTACCTCTGCATTGATATACGCAATTAGGTCTGCCCCTGCTAAGTGTAAAGCTTCTCCCAATTCCTTGAAACGCAATCTCAAGGCCACTGGGTCCGACATTGTCAAACGTGTCTATGAACACCCTCTGAATCAAGTGGAATACCAAAACACTAGCAATATTGCAAGTCAATAAAAACAATGCAAAGACAATTAAATTCGTAATCAATAATAGAATAAAACAAGAGTCAAATGGCATACAACAGTTATTTAAGCAAAACCTGCAAAAGAACAATGCAACATACAGGCACAAAAATATTTGAAGCAAAAAAGTTTTTAACTAAAGAATAGTGCACCCAACTGATCAGTCCTTGTTACCACTATTCTAAGTTATTCTACTACTCCTACTGTTATCTAATTTTATTGTACTTAGGTCCGGTTATACCCAATTCCTATTATACTCAGATCCTAGCTAGGCTCGCCAATTAAAGTGTCACGTGGGGTTTATGGGCTCTGCACAATGGAATTATGGACCCTCACGTTTATTCGGTGGGAACTGCTAGTACGTCACCCTATGAACTACTTTAATAAATTTATTTGTTTAGCTCGTTCTGTGTTAAGGTTGGGGTACAGAAATAGATAGAAAAATGGTAAAAGAATACTGTCACACTAGCTTTCACACGGCTATGAATCATATGTAGTCCAGCCTTTTGATAACAGTTAAAATCACACATTTATTTCTTCTACTCTATACAAGATTCTCTAAGTACTAATCTAACTTAAAATGTCTCAGTCAATGCTAATAGTTCGATCGCTGATAGTCTAGGTAGCTGTTATATCTTCCTTGGGCACTTTCTATTCGAATTCATGTAGATTTGGACTACTGTGGTCCGTTTTACAGTTTCTGAAGAGTTGGACTACTGTGGTCCTGTATTGATCAGTTTAAGTGCACTTTCGCCTTATGCACTTAACTCATGTGTGGGGTGTTCGAAGTCCTTCTGTGAGGTAGCTTCTGGTCCACCTTTGTCTTTGTGTAGTTGGGTTCCCTTGCCACGCTGTGGGGTCTGACAGGGAGTTTTCCGGGTCGCTCTTTCCGTCTTGTGCGGTAGAGGATACTCCGCCAACTAACTGGTCGTTTCTGTGGAGTGGGGATAGCTCGGGATAGCTCGGGATAGCTCGCCTGCCCGTCTGGAATATAAGAGACGAAATTCTGCACAACCCTGAATAATCGGTTTGTGCAGAGCGTCTCACTGAAAGCCAAGTAGCCCTCAGTGATAGCTCCACATCTCTATACATAAGCGACGAACATTCTGCTACTTCCGGGTTCCGCTGCAATCTCACTCTAAATTCCTATACATACATAAATATAAATCGTGTCTAACTATACACATACAGAATTAATAATAATATAAACATTCAGTGGTACCGCCACTGGTCTGCAAACATACATATAAGTTAAACAACAGTGGTTCCGTACAGCATACAACATGGCGGCGCAACCGGTCGTGTTTCGCCTCGTGCTCGGCTCGTCCACGCGGCACGGCAAATTCGGATTAATAATTCACATTTATGCATAGCAAATTCCACAAACATAATTTCAACAATAATATAAATATATCACGATGAAACAGAAGGGTGTTCATTTACCTGTTTGACAAGTTCAGGCCCGTGATGACTTGAGAGAATTCTAAGACTCTAAAGTCCTGCTTCCTGGTCTATGAGTGAAGATAGTTCTCTGCTAGCTAAGGAGATGTTACTTCTTCCTCGTCCCACACACGACTGACCAACACTGTGTGTAGGTTCTGACACAGTCAAACTGGCTCGTACCGCTTAGCCTACTGGTGATTGGGTAAAATGGTCAGATTCAAAACTCAAGTGCTGACGTCACTGCGCTGTGTGTGTGGCTCAGGCTCGCAGTGTGCTGTAATTTAATTGCTGCTGTGTAATAGACTGACTCTCTACTATTACAAAGACTACACAATGCTAAATAGTCAACAAGCAGAGTTAAAACTAGTCCTAACGCGACAAATAGTGTAAAAATTAAATAAAGGTTTCTTTTTCAATTATAATGATGTTTTAGTATCGGATGGGGTTGATTTATCAGTGATAATGAAGGATAATGTAACCGGTGCAAGGTTTACTTTAATGGTGGCTTTGCTATTGTTGTAAATTGAAGAATATTGTCAAGTATATATTTTGTGTTTATCTTAAAGATGTCTTTTAATATTTTATAATATTCTTGTTTGTAGATTTAAAATGCTTTATTTTAAATTGCGGTTATTATTATCATTATTATTGGAAGTTGAAGTAGTTATTTTTGGATTTTGTATGTTGCTGTTTGCAGAGGCGGAAACCCGCTGCACAGTGGGTCATTCATTCATAGGGGGTTGTTTCTTACTTATCATTGTTGATTATTATCATTCATTCATAGGGGGTTGTTTCTTACTTATCATTGTTGATTATTATCATTCATTCATAGGGGGTTGTTTCTTACTTATCATTGTTGATTATTATCACTCATAGCCTAGTGGTTTGTTTCTTATTTATCATTGTTGATCATTATCATTCGTAGGGGGTTGTTTATTATTATTTGTAGAGGTTATTTGGGCATTCTTAGGGGTTTAGTTTATCAGTTTTAGGAGTATAGTTGGTCGTAGTTGTTAAGGATCATTATTTAGTAGAACGTTAGGTTATTAATATTAATTAGTAGTTTGTGTTATAAGTGTATTGACTATTGTTTGAATATTATCCAAGTCTCCCCACCCTCTTGCCCCTGGAAGAGAGAAATAAAGAAGAATATTTAATTTTAAAGTTAAATTCAGTGTTATTTTATTCATTTTTTAAAATTTATTTTATATTTACATCTCTCCGTAATTCTTGTGGGTGTGTGGGCGTATTTGTGCGTGGAAAAGTGAGATTGGACTTGAAAGGAGTATGAGTGTGTGAGCTAGACCATGTAAGGATGTTTGTTTAGTTGGTTTATCACTATCACTCTGGTACATTTTTGGCGTCGTTGACAGGATAAAAGACTTGGTGAGATCCAAGTGGGATTTGAACCATCCATAGAAATAGGTTGGGTTTTGAATCTGAAGAAATTTATTTGTATAGGTAGGTAAGTTAGGATTTAGGGTAGTTGGGGTTGGGTTAGGTGGCCCACTGTGCGGCGTGTGGAGAAGACGAGACGAGATGACCTTGGCATGAGGGAGAACCTGTACTGAGCCCTGGCAGAGTGGTTGGAGCCTGGCGCAGTGAAGCGACTATCCGACAGGTCTTCCCTGATACTACCAGAGTAGCAACAGGGTGCCTTCGCTGGAATTCTCCTGGGGAGAGCAGCACTTCGCTATTTGTACCTGGGGTGCGCAACGTTCATCATCAGACTACAAGAAGAATGATGGAGCCTGGTCGTTGAATGGAAGTTACAGACAGTACCAAGAAACTATGAAATATGATACAAGTGTGATATCTTGTGACAGTGTTGTGACACTTTAGAAAGGAACAATCATATTTTTTTAGCCTATTTGATGAAAAACAAACCATTTTTTCAGATTGAACAAAAACATTCGTATTGTTGAATTGTGGTATTGTATGACTTTCACAGTTCAGAGAGAAAAAAAACAGTACAAGAATATATTGTTTATTTGAGGGTCATGTGAACATTTTGATGTTTTGCATTGGTCTGATTTATTATTGTGTATGATAATAAGTCAAAAATGAATCGTGCTGAGGCAACATTCATGATGGACTCTTTGGAGCAAGAAATTTCTTCCATTGATCAGGAAATAGGCAGATTGAGTGAGTTTGCTCGTAATCGTAAACATAGAGATGGCAGAAAAGGACAAACGCCACAACAGGTGCCCCATATTTCAGTGATTGTTCCCCCAAAAAGGAAAATTTCTAAGTTTTCGGAGGGTAGTGCAGCAGAATTAGAGGTATTTATTGAAGAGGTATCTACAGCCTTGAGGAGCGAAAAAGACCCTGTTCAGTTTATCATTTCTCAGCTGTCTGGAGCAGCAAAGCGAGAAGTCCGCTGTTGCGGTAGAGCTGTTCGGACGGTGGAGAATGTGTTTGATATACTGCGCAGTGCCTTTGGCGATCGCCGTTCGCTACCTTTGGTGTGGAGGGCTTTCACTGAAAGAGAACAAAGTCCAAGGGAAAGGGTACGAGATTTTGGCAATGATTTAGTAGAAAGGTTTAGTATCCTCAACAAGAAACAGTTGGAGGAGGGGCATGAACAAAGTCCAGAATTGATTTTGGTTGAGCAGTTTATCGAAGGACTGAGAGATAGGAGTCTTGTACTTGACCTCAAGCGCAGAAAGCGGCAAGGATTAACCGACTTTGCTGAAATTCGGAGGTTGGCGATAGAGTGGGAGGAGGAACAGAGCGCTCCGAGGAAACGGGCTGCCGAATCGCAGGTAGTTACTGTTCAAGACCAGAAAATAGACTTTAGCCACCTCGAGGAAACACTTCAAAAGAAGTTGGCTGAGATAGAAAAGACACTGAATAGACTTGAGTCTAAGAAGTTTCACACCGGACCGGACAGACAGCACGATCAGAGGGAGGGTTCAGAACCTCGTAACAAAAAGGAAAAAGTAGGGCCTATAAATCCTAGGGATAGTTGGACAGCCGAGGGGAAGCCTATTTGTTGGTTCTGCAAGGAGGTAGGGCATTTTCAGAGACATTGTTCCAAGAATCCAAAAGCGAAAAAGATTGCTCATGAGGGAGGTCAAGGGTTAAACGGACAACCGCCAGCCTAGAGAGCCGTAGCGCCGGCGGTGACGAAAAGCATGAGGGCTCCACTTTGTATAAGAAAACTGTAGGAGGAAGACCGGTAATCGTTGTTGAGCTAGGAGGGGTGTGTCATGAGGCTTTGTGGGATACCGGGTCTCAGGTGACCATCATTAGTGAGGCGATATACCGTGACCACTTACATGGAAGTAGACTGGTTGAAGATAGTGGGTTCATCAGTCTGGTGGGAGCAAATGGGCTTGCCATTCCTTATTTGGGGGTAACCCTTCAAGATATTAAAGTGGGGAACCAGCTTTTGAAAGATGTTGGAATCCTTGTTCGACCAGATAATGGTGTGGGCACAAATGTAATTTTGGGGATGAACGTCATTAGTCAGCTAAAGGACTCACCAGAGCTGAACTTGCAGAAATTGACAAAAGAAAAGAAAGGTTGTTTGAGGATTGTGAGAACTCCTAGGGAGGGGGTGTACATGTTCCTGCCAAGTCTATTGCTAGTGTTCGTCTTAGCTCGGGGAAGCAAGGAAATTCCCAGACAGAGTTTGTGATAGAACCACTACATACTCAGCATGTGTCAAAATTCATAGTCGCCCAGACGTTAGTCAGTGGTCAGAGTTGGCTGGTGCCGATTGTTAACTTGTTGGATGAAGACTTGTTCATTCCTGGTAGTACTCCCATAGGCACTCTTCATGCAGTTGAGCACATTGTCGCCCAAGAGATAGTGGTTGTAGAAGAAGAGGCTCAGATAGTAGTGAGTTCTGTCCAGAAAGAAGAAAAAAAGGACAAAGGAAACGTACAGATAGACTTGTCTAACGCTGAGTGTAGCGATGAGGAGAAGGAACAGTTACGGTCGCTCCTTCTTGAGTTCGTTGACACTCTAGCGCTAGAAGATTTTGATGTGGGCTATGCAACTCAGGTAAAACATCAAATTCCTGATGACGGTGTGCCCGTGGTAGAAACCTTCCATCGCATTCCGCCGAATAGGTTACAGGAAGTGCGGAAACATTTGCAGGATTTGTTAGAAAAAGACATTATTCAGCCAAGTACTAGCCCGTATGCCTCACCAATCGTTCTGGTACGCAAGAAAAACGGAGACCTGCGAATGTGTGTAGACTATAGGAAGTTGAATGCCAAGACAAGAAGAGATGCTTATCCTTTGCCGAGGATTGATGAGTCACTTGATGCGCTACATGGATCTAAGCTATTTACGTCCCTGGACTTGGCTGCAGGATATCATCAGGTGGCCATGGATGAGAAAGATCAGCACAAGACAGCGTTCATTACTCCCTTTGGATTGTTTGAGTTTAAGCGCATGCCATTTGGGCTTTGTACCGCCCCACAGACATTTCAGAGGCTGATGACATCTGGAATGAATGATATGCTCTTTCAGATCTTGCTAGTGTATCTGGATGACATTTTGGTTTTCAGTGAAAATTTCCAGGAGCATTTGAACCGATTACGCAGTGTGTTGACACGCTTGAGAGAACTTGGTCTCAAACTGAACCCCGCGAAGTGTAGATTTTGTCAAAAGTCTTTACAGTACTTGGGATACACAGTGTCAGAGGGGGGAATCGCGACTGATGAAGAAAAGATCAGAGTAGTACAGCAGTGGCCTGTACCCCAGACCCTCCGAGAGTTGCGTTCCTTTTTGGGTTTTGCCTCTTATTACCGCAGATTTGTGGCTGGGTTTGCCAAGATTGCCCGTCCTTTACACATTTTGGTAGGGGAGGTGGCACAAAAGTTCAAAAAGCAAGGAGGAAAGAAGGCAATGTTGGGAGAGGGTTGGACTTTAGAGTGTCAGGAAGCCTTTGAGACTTTAAAGAAAACGTTGACGTCAGCTCCAGTTTTGGGCTATGCTGACTATAAAAGACCCTTCATTTTGGAGACCGATGCAAGCTCTCATGGGTTAGGTGCAGTACTGTCCCAAGAACAAGATGGATAGTTGAGAGTCATTGCATATGCAAGCAGGACGCTGCGTCCTTCTGAGAAAAATGCTAGCAACTACAGTTCCATGAAACTAGAACTACTGGCTCTAAAATGGGCAGTGACTGAAAAGTTTAGAGGTTATCTGTTAGGATCCAAGTTTGTCGCTTTTACTGACAATAACCCCTTGCGCTACTTGAAATCTGCAAAGTTGGGCGCCACAGAGCAAAGATGGGCAGCACAGTTGGCAATGTTTGATTTTCAGGTTCAGTACCGATCGGGTAGAGCAAACATTAATGCTGATGCGTTGTCACGTCCACCAGTAGTTGGTCTAGAAGTTCCTCAAGATTCAGATGGCTCTGTTGATGATGAAGTCATGGTGGCAACAGTTGCAAGGGGCTCAACGGAAGTTCCGCCTGAAGTGTTTGGGTGTGACCCCACTGTTTGTGCTGGTGTGACGGTGGTTGATTCAGATACAGAATCGGATGAAACTCAGTCAGATAGTGAGGCAAGATCAGGGACCACTGAAGGTTCAGTATCGGAGGGTACCACTACTAGTGCTTCACAAACTTTACCCTCCATTTCGATAGAAGACCTTAGAACAGCTCAAGAGAGAGATCCCGAAATAGGCCCCATAATTGAGTTATGGAAGAAGGGCAAGTGCCCAGGATACAAAGACAGGCTAGGAAAAAGTCTCACTTTCTCAAAACTCTGTGTTCAGTGGAAAAGATTTGAATGTAGGGAAGGACTTTTGTATAGGAAAATACAGCATCCTAGCACTCGTGAAACAGTGTACCAGCTGGTACTGCCGAAAGAACTTAGAGAAGCTGTGTTTGAATCTGTCCACTCAACCGGACATCAAGGTCGAGATCGAACAGCGCGCCTGCTTCAAGAGCGATGCTATTGGCCGGGTATGTTTGCGGATGTAGCAAGGTGGGTGAAGTCGTGTGAACGGTGTAGTGTCGCAAAGCTCCCCAACCTGAAGATTAGGGTACCCATGGGACATCTCCTTGCGTCACAACCTTTAGAGGTCATTGCGGTTGATTTTACCTTGTTAGAAAAGGCATCAGATGGTCGTGAGAATGTGCTTGTGATTACAGATGTATTCACGAAATACACCATTGCTGTTCCTACTCGTGATCAAAAGGCTATTACGGTGGCGAAAGTCATTGTTAAAGAATGGTTTCAGAAGTACGGCATTCCAAGCCGCATACATTCAGATCAGGGTCGCAATTTTGAAAGTGCCGTCATCAAAGAATTGTGCACTATATATGGTGTGAAAAAATCCCGTACAACGCCGTACCATCCGGAGGGGAACGCTCAGAGTGAACGCTTTAACAGAACTATGCACAATTTGCTTCGTACTCTGCCGGAAGAGAGGAAGAAGAGGTGGCCTGAATTTTTGTCAGAAGTGGTTTATGTGTATAATATGACTCCGCATGCCTCCACGGGGTTCAGTCCCTACCAGCTTTTGTTTGGGCGGAAGCCACGGTTGCCTGTGGACTTCCTTCTTGGGGTTGAGGTTGAAGAAGCACCACAAACAGATTGGGTTCAGGTGCACCGTGAACGGCTTGATTTTGCCAGAGAAGCAGCTCTGAAACATTTGACACAGGCTGCGGCCGAGCGGAAGGCTAGACATGATCACAAAGTCAAGGGAGATAAATTGAAGGTGGGAGATCTGGTCCTTGTACGGAACCATCCCCTGGGTAGAAACAAAATTCAGGATGCCTGGAAGTCTGAAAGATTCAGGATTAGGTTACTGCCCAGCCAGGATGGTGCGCCAGTAGTGGTTGAGCCAGTGGATGGGGGAAGACTCAAATACATCAGTAAGGCAGAGCTTAAAAAGTGCCCCATACCACAGCCCGTTCCACGAACGAAACCGATTCATCTTCCGGTGGTTAGGTCTCCAACAATTACAGATGCAGAGTCAGATTCAGAGTCCTCGGATTCTTCAGTTTTTCCCACACCTGTGAGTGTGACTCCAGTCAGAAGAAATCGTAGAACCACTGCAGGAAAACACACTAACTTACATCATTCACCCACGTCTGTAGTGTTGTCCCAGTTCATGCAAACCGTACAGTCTTTTTTGAAGTATGAATAGTGGATGAATTGTCTATTGGGACGGACGATCCAAGTTTTTGAATTTTTGTCCGTATAACTGTTGTCGTCTATAGTTGTGCGAAAATTATGGACAGCCCTGGGATCAGTTTGTGACATATTTGATACAGTATGTTGAATGTTATTTTAAGTGTTGATTTGCATTAAGATTAAGGCTGTTGAACATTAACACAAGTAGACTACCATGTATCAAGCCCTGCAGGTTCGGGTGGTTTACGAATAGGCTTGCTCCCTTCGCCAGGTTAGGGATGTCGTAAGAGGCGACTAAGGCTGGGTTGGTTGTGTGCGTAAATGTGAGTATGAAAGAAGGGGCCGATGTGTGTGTGTATGAACTTGGTGGTGTTAGGTAAACACCTAATGTGACTTGAAACAAGGTTGGTTAGGATAGTCTTTTTGTTAGGCTGAGTTAGGTCTTCCTTGAAGTGTCCTGTTAATCTTAAGTGATGCAGGGGTATCCATTGGTCTTGGAGTACTCTATCCAGCTGATACAGTTAGGAAGGTAGGAATGAGTTCATCGCAGACAAAGTGATGTGGCTATATTTGCTCTCACTTCAGTGTTGCAGTAATTCTTCCTTCGGTGTGTTTACAGCATGAGAAAATTCTTTTGGTTGAATGTAAGTTTTAAGTTTAGAAAGTATTTTATTTTAATTGTCGTTTGGGCCATTATGGGCTGGTTAAAAGTTTATTTTGTTATAATAATTTTTGAGGAAATAGGGAGGTGTTAAAAATAAGATAATGAGAGTTATTTTAAACTATGGGTGTAGAGTAGTTTAAGGATGAATGGTGGTAAGATTTGCGAACCATGTGATGCTTCAGGTGGGTGTTGGGAACTAGTGGGAGTTACGAAGAACATGTACTTACTGTCGGTAGCTTTAAATAGCTTGATAGAATTGTTGCTTGTTCTACTGTTCTTCTGCACTGAGACACTTACTGTCGCATAGAGCCGTTGAAGGTTAAGAGCTAATTTTAGTTAACTGTAAAAGTGCTAGAATTCTCTTGTGAAGTTAGATGAAAGGAATGGCAGGATAAGTCGAGAAAGCATGTTCAGAAAAAATTTTGGGAGAGAAATAATGCAGACGTTTATTTGTTATTAACTCTATTTTTTCACTTAGGTTATTTAACGTTGGTTGTCGTTGAAGGCGATATTACCCTTGGTTTTCGTCAAACCACGGAGTGGTTTACGAAAGTGGGGGCGAATGTGGGAGAACGATTTTTTTTAGAAGATAAAATAATAAGGGAGGCAATATATTTTTTAATTGCAGGATGGAAATTCTGTAGTTGTGTCCCTTGGCAATGGTTATTTCGGGCTTAGGATAGAAGAAAAAATGTTTTATTATGTTATATTTATAAATAATATATTAAAAATATGTTTATATTTTTTTGATCTTTATTTTGTGTTTTGAGTAATTGGAAATGTATTTTTTTTTAGATTTTAGAATTTTGGGTCCGGGATGATTGTTTTCCGTTAAGCCGTTTCCGCCATTTTTTTGCTTGGGAAGGCACGTTTGGAAAAAATCGTCTTCTGAAGACTGTAAGTGAACAGTTTGATATTAATATTTAAGCATCAATAATAGTGTAAAAAATTAAATAAAGGTTTCTTTTTCAATTATAATGATGTTTTAGTATCGGATGGGGTTGATTTATCAGTGATAATGAAGGATAATGTAACCGGTGCAAGGTTTACTTTAATGGTGGCTTTGCTATTGTTGTAAATTGAAGAATATTGTCAAGTATATATTTTGTGTTTATCTTAAAGATGTCTTTTAATATTTTATAATATTCTTGTTTGTAGATTTAAAATGCTTTATTTTAAATTGCGGTTTTTATTATCATTATTATTGGAAGTTGAAGTAGTTATTTATGGATTTTGTATGTTGCTGTTTGCAGAGTGTTACACTCTGTTTGATGATGGTGTTTTCTATCAGTATCTGATTCAGCCCCGATGCTTGAATTCCTGATAGTTGTGTAACTCAGATTCGTTTATTCACACAGCCCGTCCAAACAGCATACAAGTCACAAAGTCGACGTATGAAGTTTTCCACTTTTATTCAGCACACACCAACAACTGCATACAATTCTCAATTCAACTCAACAACTTTCACAGCAACTTTCCAAATCACTATCAACAACTTTACTCTCTTAACAACAATCTCGGCACACGATTAAATAACCTCTCTCTCTTCCGGAAGGATTTCGAATACTGTAGAAATGACGCACTGCCACCAATCGAATAAAAGATCGTCATCACTGACTTACGTCATACATTATTATTTCTCCTTCTGGAACGACCTCTTGCTTCGACATGTATCGGGAATTTTCTATAGAAAGTAAACACTCAGATCCAGAAACTTCTACAGTAATATAGACCAAAGCACATTATCAACGTTATACAAAGCCTCTCCTAACAACAATGCAAACAGTAAAACAGTAAACAGTAAACTTTATTGTCCAAGTCTTTACAAAGTGGAAAAATGGCTTCCAGCGCCCAAGAAACAACAGAAAGACAAGAAGACAAGATGCCGTCACCCAACACACACACACACACAACACACACACCCATCACAACATCCCCCCTCACAACATCCCCATCACAACATCCCCATCACAACATCCCCCCAACTCAACATCCATACACGTGAACGCAAGCACGCGCCCACCCCTGCCACGCCACACACACCCCCTCCACACGGACACACCGCCACACCCAACAACAGCACCCGCACGCGCACAGACAAACCACTCATGCTACAACCCATCACTACATTGACAATAATATATTCCGTTTGTCCATCTTCATCCCCCCCCCAACCCAAACTCAAATCAAAGGTAAATAAACTCCATTATTGAATACTTTGCAAATCGAAACGATTAGATCTATCGTGCGCGCTTCCAACATACTTTCGTTCACGTTTCAACGTAACACAGAGGCGGAAACCCGCTGCACAGTGGGTCATTCATTCATAGGGGGTTGTTTCTTACTTATCATTGTTGATTATTATCATTCATTCATAGGGGGTTGTTTCTTACTTATCATTGTTGATTATTATCATTCATTCATAGGGGGTTGTTTCTTACTTATCATTGTTGATTATTATCACTCATAGCCTAGTGGTTTGTTTCTTATTTATCATTGTTGATCATTATCATTCGTAGGGGGTTGTTTATTATTATTTGTAGAGGTTATTTGGGCATTCTTAGGGGTTTAGTTTATCAGTTTTAGGAGTATAGTTGGTCGTAGTTAAGGATCATTATTTAGTAGAACGTTAGGTTATTAATATTAATTAGTAGTTTGTGTTATAAGTGTATTGACTATTGTTTGAATATTATCCAAGTCTCCCCACCCTCTTGCCCCTGGAAGAGAGAAATAAAGAAGAATATTTAATTTTAAAGTTAAATTCAGTGTTATTTTATTCATTTTTTTAAATTTATTTTATCTTTACATCTCTCCGTAATTCATGTGGGTGTGTGGGCGTATTTGTGCGTGGAAAAGTGAGATTGGACTTGAAAGGAGTATGAGTGTGTGAGCTAGACCATGTAAGGATGTTTGTTTAGTTGGTTTATCACTATCACTCTGGTACACATACATCACCCCTCTCCCTCTCTCTCTAACATGCATCTTCATCATCACCCTTGACCCACTTTAGCAACAACAGCAACGACATTTCCCGTTTATGTATATAACAAGGAAATCATATGAAAATCATACAAAAATCGATAAAATACTATTCATCAAAATACACCCCTTGGGCCCCCCCCCCCCCTCCCCCATAATTCACCATCATTCATTCACGTACGCAGGCTCGGAGTGCACGCCACTGAAGAAATGAATTACAGGGTTTTGCTTACCTTATAAGTTCTCGGCCTGTGATAACCTCCCCAACACAGTACAACACAGCACAGTACAGTACACACTGGTTAGTTGAGTGTCAATTCGTTATTTGGCTAATTGCTAGCTATGCGTTAGGACATCTCAATTATGGCGAAGAAATTGAGCCTTGGCAGGTGCCCAATCGAGGACTACACAACCTTAGGACAGAACCCTACATTTATTTCCAATAAATGGCGATTACAATCCTCCTACCACAGACTTTTAGGCATTCTTACCCCGACGAGGACGTAAGACCTTGGGTGGTTCGAAACACAACGAACAATCTACCCTTACAGAAGAACCTAATTCTCGTCTGACACACAGTCACAAAGTTACTTCTGTCTAAAGACTGACCTCTCGCAAAAAGCTTCACATCGACTCTGCCCTACTAAACACACACCAGGTCACAGGTAAACGTCGAGTCGAGCTCAGTAACCCCCCCTTCCTAGTTCAGCGTATGCCCTTTTCCCCGTTATGCACGTGGATCCAGAGATACTTACATTCTTTTATACGCAATAAAGAAAACTGCCGATCTATCTATATACACTACATAGTAGAGATGTGCAACTCTGCACAAAATATAACTATCTCTAATAATGCTGAAAACTCGTGTCGTCACATACAGTTTACACAGAAAGATTGGTGGGGTTAGTGTAGGAAGAGACGGAAAGAGAGAGTGTGTAATATTTGAAACACACAAAAAGATTTCTTACTTATAATAGTACTTCTTTTTTTTGTTAACAACCAAGAAACAAAGGCTTTTAACAGAATATCAGATCAAAGATTAGATGTTTAGGTCTGCTGGAAGTAATTTTTGCTTAACAAGGTAGTCTTTAGTTGCCATAGATAATGTTGAAATTCCAACAAGCTTACCAATGTCTGCAAGATCCATTTTCCCTACTTCAAGGAGCGTCAGTTTAAAGTAGCTTGAAAAAAAGCCTTGAGTAGGATGAGACTACTAAATCACTACTACAGCTGTTAATCCCCGTATTTATTATAATACAATTAAGGCTGGTGATTTATGTTTAGACAGTGCAGTAAGCCTATATAGATGTTCAATGTTTTTATAGGGCCTGTAGACTGCAGTTCTCTCTCTCTCTCTCTCTCTCTTTCTCTCTCTCTCTCTCTCTCTCTCTCTCTGTATAGACAGCCTCCTTCTTATTGAGCATTCCTGTTGCCAATCTCAGTTTATTTCACAAAAAGCCAGCAAGCCAGTGTACTCTTTTTTTCTCTGTACCAAACCTACTGATATCTCTAAAAGAGAGACATGGTCTTATAATGTGACTCATCCATTGTGTAGGAGTAATTTCAACAACAATATGTATTAATATCCCCGAGAATTATCTATTGTTTAACTAAATAAGTAATTTAGATATAAGTAAGTTAGATAATTTATTTATAAGGTGACTTTTTAACTTACAGTTGACTTATTATGACTTACAGTTGACTTAAGTTGTCTTAATAGGTAACTTAATAAAGTAACCTTTGTAATTACATAAGTCAGTTCACTGGCAATATTAAGAATTTTGTATGTTTCAATTTAACTATGTAACTTTAAAAAAGTTACTTTCTCAATAACAGAAGTACCTTATAATTGGTTGATCTGTTTTAAGAATTAATTTTGCGTGTTTATGTGATTTAAGTTGTTCTTTCAATTTAATTCTTTCTTCTTTGGATTCAATGACATCATTTTCTTTTAAACACATGTCAAAGCTGTCACAATCTTTAGCATAAAATAAACAAACGAATTTTAAATGTTTGCAAAAATCCTTAAAATAGATTTATATGAGTATCAAAACACTTATACCGGCATGTAAACTACTAAAAGCTAACTTGCATACAGTGTTCTGTTTTAATACAATGTCCTTCTTTGAGATGCAAGCAATCATCAATAATACCAACATTACATTACATTACATTACATTACATGATTATTGCTTTAGGTCCAGCGGACTCTTCCGAGCCAAATCAGGACCAGAGAGATGTTATCTTAAAATTATATAAAATGATTCAAATTTTAAAAAAAAAACAGGCCTGTTACTCCTAAATACTCAAACAAACTTTCACATGCAACCTCCTGAAAAATCTTATTTAAAACTGATGTATTAAATATTCGTTCTCTTTCTGTAATCAAATCACTAAATTCAGTCGTACCAATAAAATCTAACCAACACAAAACAAGACATAAAACAAACCAAAATCATGTAAAAATTGAAACAGGTGTTGATCGTTGCATACTTTAAAAATCTCTTTAAAAGGTATTGAACCAAAATATCTTTCTCTCTCCTCAAACAGATCAGCACATTCAGACATTACATGGAGAACGGAAAAGGATTTATCACATGCAAAGCACCATGGTGGTTCTTCTCCTTTTAAAAGGAAACTGTGGGTGACATAAGTATGCCCAATATGAAGGCGAGACAAAACTGTTTCTTCTTTGCGAGTGGATGCAAAGTTAGGGTCAGAAGCTGACAAATCGGGAAGAATTTGAAATAATTTATTATTGGTATGGCAAGACCAGTCAGTCTGCCACAGCCGTATACAATAAGATCCAGTCATATAACGCAGGTCAGAGTGAGGAATAAATTGGAAAATCTCTGAAGATAAAATCAAGATACAGAGCTTCTTTAGCTGCTTTGTCCACTGCAATGTTGCCAAAGATGCCCATGTGACCAGGGACCCACATAAAAACTATCTTTTTACCCTCAGAAACAGGTTGTATATGGAGGTCATGTAACTCTGCCAGAAAAGGGTGTGATATCTTTCTCATGGAAAGAGCCTGAAGTGCTGACAGTGAATCAGACATGATTAAAAACGAGGTTCTTTTGGACTGATAAATCTGTTTCAATTCATGCTAGATGAATTGCCTTGAGCTCAGCCGGAAAAAAACCCCACAAAAATCAGGTAGACGCTGTTGCAAAGGCTGGTCTAGGTGTCTCCCAGAGACTGACGCAGCAGCAATTGAGTCTCCTTTGATCCGTCTGTAAAACGTTTTTCATATCCTGGGTATAAAGCACACTGTTCTAAATAAAGTTGGTTATAGACGGTTTCAGATGTGTTGTTTTTGAGGAAAGCGGACAACTGCCAATCAATGTTTGGGGTATGTAATTTCCATGGAGTTCGAAGCTCATCATCATTGATGGAAGCAACATCAATGACTGCTTTTTCCAAGTGAGCCTGCATTCTGATGCCAAACGGAGGAATTGTGTTAGGTTTGGCTTCAAATTTCTGAACAAAATCTGGATTGAGAACACGGTCATAAGCAGGGTTCATGGGATCAGTTTTTAATTTTAAATAGTAATTCAATGACAATTTTGTACGTCTCAGCTCCAGCGGAGGTTCGTTAGCTTCCACGTAAAGGCTTTCACAAGGGGAGGCGCGAAAAGCACCCAAAGCAATGCGTAATGCCTGATGAGCAACTATATCTAACATTTTATGATAAGACTTTCGAGCCGCGGCTTTCCTGATGTTCAACCGGCGGAAAATGGTCTCGACGAGAGCGCTTTCAATTTCGTACTGCTCAGTGTCGCCGGCCTCAGCAGCTTGCTCTCTAAGGCGCGACATAACGTCATCGATTTCAGAATGCATGTCATCCCTCTCGAACCGGCAGTAAAACGTATTAACTCCTCGGAGAAGCACGCTTGCTCATCGAGGAGGAGACCCATCAGAAGGCGGTTTTGCCTTGGCCTGTCTGGTCAGAGTTTTTGCCCCTCGCCAAGCATCAGCGAGGCTACCGTTGTGAAACTGCGCTTCGACCTTTTCTTTATACAGGTGTTTCGGTCCTTTGATCTCTCTGCGCAGTTTGCTTAGCACTTGCACTCGCTGTCGCAGGGTTCGATCTCCGGTCTGAAACGCGACCTTCTTTTCACTGAGCGTTGCCTTCAAAGACTTGGAAATCCAGGGTTTATTTTTAGAAAACACTTTGACAGAAGAAGAGGGAGACCGAAAAAGAGGTGGGATGACAACATTCGAGAATGGACTGGTTTGACACTGAGCGAAGCCATCAGGGTTGCTGAGGACAGAGAAAGATGGAGTATGCTGGTTAAACGATCACCTGTGGTGCCCCTACGACCTCCGGGTTACGGGACAGGATAGGATAGGATGGGACTTTGACACATTTAGCTGGAATGACGATATCTTCACAAAACATCCACAGCCTTATTCACTCTTGCGCATGAATCGGTCAACACATTCCAATCAGATCAGTGCACTCAAAACATCCTTGCAACTCTTCCGCACTCTCATTCATCCACACTCTGACAGTTTCCTTTACAACAGGTTCGGTTTTGATTTTTGGCGGGTAGGAAGGAACAAGATGTATAGTATTGTGTTAAGATTTTCCAATGGCAGGCAGAACAAAAGATTTATAAACATAGGGTTTATTTCCATAACACAAGGAATACAGTCTTATCAATGCGGGTGGGTTTAGTGACGTATTGTTGAAATAGGGGCAGATAAGAGTTCAGGGTATAGTGTTTGAGATCACCAGTAATGAAGTTGGGTGCATCAGGGGAGATAAGCTGAATTTCCCTAACGACAGCGAATTGTGTAGCAGCGCGGGTGGGGTTGGCATGAGGTATACACAACAGTGACAAAAAAAAAAAAGCCCGAACCGACGAGACAAGTAGCGAGGTCGAAGCGAAACATTTATCAGATCTAGGTCGCTAGTGTTCAACTTTGCCCTGTGAGTTCGGGCACTGAAGAGAATAGACCCAACGTTTCCCGGCGTGTCGTAAGAGGCGAATAACAGTGATGTAAACACGGCATCACTGGGAGAAATTTTTCTAAACAGAAGTCACCTATTAAACTAAGGTTGGAAAACTATTTTGCAGCATGAACAACCAACGACTAGTAAGCCTACATGTGCATAACAGCCACAGTTTTTGGACCTTAGAAACACTTGCTTGCTTGATTGATTGATTGTTGCTTTAGGTCCAGCGGACTCTAACGAGCCAAATCAGGACAGTTAAAAAAGAAACACTTGCTTGATGCTGTCAAAAGGAGAACATGACCAAGCTATGCCAGTTTTCTCCTTTTGACAGCATCAAGCAAGTATTTCAAAGGTCCAGAAACTGTGACTGTTGCAACAGTCTCGCTGCGAAAAAAGTTTATTACCTAGTAATATTGGTTTTAAATGGTGTATATTACTCCCTCGGATGAGAGTATAAACCGAGGTCTAGACTGTATCGCATACATTCCATCATAACGGACTTTAAAGATCATGACGCTCATGTCCTAGATGGGTGAGTGCCGGTGACAAGAACACACCCAGCATGCCCTTAGGTCCTTCTCCCCAATCCCTGGCAGCCCAGGATGGTGCTCAGTTGTCTGGAGCGTTATTACGATGCGCCCAAAGGCTGCAAGTTGGCGCCTCGGGCGGTTTGAGTTAGATCCTGTATCGGCCAGCGCCTTGAGTCGCCAACGGCATATATGTGCGCTATACAAATTCCCAATAATAATATGCATGTATAATAATAATAATAATAATAATAATAATAATAATAATAATAATAATAATAATAATAATAATAATAATATATTACCAGCCTGCAAAGCATAATTCTATGTCAAGAAATAAAGTGATAAAACAAGTAAAATTATCACTTACCTGCCATTCGGATTGCAAGTTCAGTACAGACAAAATATCGATTTGAATGGAGCCAGCGGGCCAGGGCAACTGGTGTTATTCCTAACTGCAAAGCCTTTTTGGTATGCCTGTGTCCGTATGTACACTAACGGCAAATATAAACCCACACTAGGGATTTTTAAGAAGGTCGAAAATTATATGATATAACTATTGTAAAGGGAAGTACCGAGAATGAGGTGGAATGAGGTTGACCAAATTTGCATTGTACGTGTTTCTCATTGAAATCTATATTGCATCAAAGAATCATAAGTTCAATAATAACTTGGGAAAAAGTAAAATTTTGTAAATACATTATTTTTTTTACTAACATTTGTTGACCCTGTGACCTTGATCTTGAAGTGAAGTCATTCATCTACTGATAAGTTATGAGACCTCGTGTATATACATTATCTTACCAAGTTTGGTTGTGATAGTTTAAATAGGTTCTGAGATATTAATCCACTTGCAAATTTTGCACAGGCAGATGGCGGACTGACAGACGGACGGACGTACAATTTTTTAAATGTAATTTTTGGACTATTTAGGACTCATCTCGCACAGATATACAAAAATCTATTAAAAATTGTTTCAATACATAGACTCACATTGCTATGCATGTGAGTCAAAAATGTTTAAAGCACGTTAATGTGAGTTCAATTTGATGTCCAGATATATAATATATGACCTGCGCGATATCTCGACGAGAACCGCCTACTTCTGTACCTTAGACTTGAGCCCTTCTTTTCATGTTTACGGCCCATCAAATTTTCTCAACAAATTAAATTTCTGGGTATTATTTTTTTTACAAGGCAAGGCAAATTTATTCCAGAAAAAAAACATTAAGGGCACATGGACACGGTTAAAATAATATACACAAACATGCACAATAATGAATTAACGTTTTAGATTTAAATAAAACTTTTAAATTATTTATTTATACAGCGGAATAGCGTGGAGTGGGGTACAGCAAACTGACTGCGTGGAGTGGAGTACAGTAAACTGACTTTTCTTCCGCACATTAAATAGGAAAAGCTGCCAGAAAGGTCTTAATACTTTGAAAGTTATCAGCCACAAAGACTGGGAAGCAGGCAAGCAAACTCTGCTCCTCCTCAATCATTCTCTGATACGCTCTAAATTGGATTATGGTAGCATTGTATTTGGCCCTGCTATGAAACCCTATTTGAAAGCCTTGGATCCAATCCATCATCAAGGTCTTCGGATCTGCCTGGGGGCGTTTCGCACTTCCCCCTAAGGAAAATCTCTACGCTGATGCTTGCGAACCTCTCTTGGAGATCCGCAGGGTTCAGCTCGCCATGAATTATTTTCTCAAATTTAAAGCTAACCATACGATTGTGTTCTTAACCTATTATTCACACTTCAATACTCCAACAAACCGACAGAAGTTCCTCCTTTTGGTCTCAGAATACTTCCTCACTTTGATACTCCAGGCACATATATTGACTCTGTTAAGGACGACCAGCAAAACGGAGGTTGGAGATTGCTCTATCCCCTATGCTGACTGTGCCTTCGTGATCTGCAAGGGCATCTGACATGATGCGCTCTAAGAAGATGTTGAAAAGGGTTGGAGAGAATAGGCATCTTTGACGCACACCGATTGTTGTTTTGAACCAGTTCCCGATGGCGCGGTTGTGGAGGACTGCACAGGACTGCACTGGTAGCCTTGTCATACAGGTGCTGTATCAAAGGTTTTCCAGTTTGTTCCATACTCTGACCTCCGTTGTACGACTGGCTCTTATTGTAAACGGCTCTGGCAGACCAAAAGGTCAAATTAAATCAATAACAAACTATTTCAAATTTTCCGGATTTGTCTACTTCTTTGCCTAACTTTGCGTCCACTCGCAAGGAAGAAACTGTTTGGGGCCGCCTTCATATTGGGCATACTTATGCCAACCATAGGTTCTTTTTGAAAGGAGAACCACTGTGTTGCTTTGCGTGTGACAAATTCTTTCCGTCCGCCATTTTGTGTCTGAATATGTTGATCTGGTTGATGAGAGAGAAAGGTATTTTGGTTCGATACCTTTTAATGAAATTTAAAATTTTGCAATGGTCAAAACTTGTTTACATTTGTACGTGATGTTGGCTAGCTTTACGTACATCTTTTATCATATTTTAATGTCAGCTGTCTAGTCTGGTTTTTAATAGTTTTGCGTGATCCTGATACGGCTCTTAGCAGTCCGCTGGACCCTATAAACATTGATTATTTAAATCTAAAATTTAAAAAAACGCACACAGAAGGAAGGGATGTTGCCCCATAAATTATGCCTTTTGGGGAGCGCTCGCATGCATAATCGGTTTCACTTATGTTCAAGCACTTTACACAGTTCTTGAAAACAACCTCTCTTTTTAGTCACACAATAAATGTTGTGGAAATATTTTAAATCATAGGGGTCCCTACAATGGTGCCAATAGGGTGGGTGTCGGGAAATAGAGCTGAGCAAAGCCCATATGGCTCACTGGCTCTTTATCAAATTTGTAATATTTAACCTGAAAATGGGTGCCCAGGAAAAAAACAAACACGAAACGAAACAATGGAATTAAAATGAGTAATAACAATACAATCTTTCGATACTCTTAACCTTGACCTCCGGCTCCACAAACACTTATTAAATAAACTGCAACAAAAATTGTATTATACCAAAATGATCAAATAAACTACAACAAAAATTGTATTATACCACACACAAAAAACAATGACCTTGGTGTAGCCGAGCAGATTATCTGACTCCCAACACTGGACCAGATACTCCACACTATGAGACACTCAAAGTCAAACTAAGAACGAGGGGACAAACTCTCTCTGGCAGCCTCTAGGGAGACAATCTCTCCCAAGCGTGACTAGCCACCTTCCACATTGATATGCCCTTTACCTTAAGTGACATGACCTTGGGATGACCTTTACCTTCATGTGACCTCTGAGGTTCCTATCCTATCCTATCCCGTAACTCGAAGGTCGTAGGGGCACCACAGATGATTGTTAAACCAGCGTATTCCATCTTTCTCGGTCCTCAGCAACCCTCATGGCTTCGCTCAGTGTCAAGCCAGTCCATTCTCGAATGTTTTCCTCCCACCTCTTTTTCTGTCTCCCTCTTCTCCTGCCTCCTTGCACCGTGTCTTGCAGAATGGTTTTTGCAAGGCCAGATGCTCTGGTGATGTGGCCATACCATCGGAGTTTCCGTTTCTTCACCACTGTGAGCATGTCATCGTGTTGTCCAATGGCTTGTGTGATGGTCTGTCGGATTTCGTTGTTGGTGATGTGCTGGGTATAGAAAATGCCCAGAAGTCTTCTGTAGCACTTCATCTCAATGCTTTATATTCTTCGTTATAGATCTGCTGTGAGGGTTCATGTTTCGCAAGCGTATAGGAAGATGGAGATGACAAGGGAGCGCAGCAGCCTTATCTTGGAATGTAGACTGAAGGTCCTGTCTTTCCAAATGGGCTTCAACTTTGTCAGGGCAGCAGTTGTTTGTGCTATCCTATAGAGGACTTTCTGTCGGGACGCAAACTTGTTTTTTCCAAACTAGTTCCAGTCATTCGCCCAAAAAGGCAATCACCGAAGTCGAACGAAGCTCTCCGATGTGTTACGAAATTATGCTTGCATGACTACGACTAGTTGACATTAAAAATGATCGCTGTTGCTTCTAATTCTGTTCGATTTACACAGATTATACACAGGTTAGCATTTCACAACGGTATACTTTGTTATTATCGACCATATTTAAAAGTTGCGTTCCTTGATTTGCATTTTGTTAGTTCTCAGCAGTAGGCTAATAATAGTATTCCCCATTTCCTGCCTAGAACCAAGTAGACACTGTTATACAGTATACATAGGCTTAATTTACATTAGACCTGTATTGTTTGTTTTATACGTAAATACATGTATAAACTATATATATTCTAATCAATAATATTTAGACCTATACTTTATAATATTTGAATCTTTAAATTTCCGGAGAAGGACGAGTAGGCTAAGCAAATTTTTTGTTTAATAACTCGAGATCAGAGTTCAAGTAATAGTTAGTTATTCATTGCTTACAGGGTCCAGCGGACTACAAAGAGCCGAATCAGGACCACAAAATCAAGACAACTCGAGATCAGAGTTAAATTAATAGCTAATTAGTTATTCGTTGCTTACAGGGTCCAGTGGACTACAAAGAGCCGAATCAGGACCACAAAATCAAGACCACAACTTCGCTAGTAGCAGCAGCAGTAGTAGTAGTAGTAGTAGTAGTAGTAGTAGTAGTAGTAGTAGTAGTAGTAGTAGTATAGTTATTTAGTTAAATCTTTAATTAAGTAATTTATTTGTTTGTTTGTTATTATTATTATTATTATTATTATTATTATTATTATTATTATTATTTGTTATTATTATTATTATTATTATTATTATTATTATTATTATTATTATTATTATTATTGTTATTATTATTTTTTTTAATCATTATTATTTATTATTATTTTTATTCCTACCTTTAAAAAAAAAAAAAAAAGAATAGTGTGCTGCTGTGTGTGCTCAATGGTGCAAATATGGTCAGTGACGTTTTGTTTGTTTTTGCTGAAGTTGGGTGTAACTCGAAATATTCAGATGGTGTTACTGGTAATTTGTTTCTTATAGATTAACCGAAGTTTTCAGATGATCTATGGAAATTTCCGCCTGCCACACAACTTTTTTTTAAATAAGTGTTTCACATTAAAATACATATCATTGAAATACATATAACAAATTTACTGTATCAGTTAAAAAGAATAATATTAGCTAAATAAATAATTGCTTTGGTGCTTGCAATAAAAATGTCACTGTTTTTTGAGACCATTATAAACTTGCTTTGCCTTGTTGTGCTGAAGGGACATCAACGTATCCATAGCGCTTTGAAGTTTTGTCATGGTTTTATTGTTGATATAGATGTGAAATCGTTGTATGTGTGCATTATGTGTTATGTAATTAAATACTTTTACTCTTTATTACTAATTGTGTCAGTATATTAATCATCATAAAATAATAATAATACTAACTGCTTCAAAATGCGAATCTCGACTTGACTTACAGCTTGAAGGGATGCAGATCGAAATAGAATTAGATCTCGAAGCAACAGCGGCTATTTTTATGCACGAATGTTTCACCACAGGCTCTGAAGTCTTTTCTTTCGTCTTTGTAAACTTGTGGGCCTCCTATATACGTACGTAGTATAGTATGTAATTGAGGCATACGAAAGACGAGACTTCCTAGCCTGTGGTTTCACGTAGTCCTGCCAGCATTCGTTTGTAAAACATCGGATAGCTTCGCTCGACTCGGAGAGCTTCCTTCGACTTCGGTAATTGCCTTTTTCGGCGAATGACTGGAACTAGGTTGGAAAAAACAAGTTCGCTGTCGGGACCCATTGTTTGATACAAGGGCACAAAAATATTTAGAGCTATGCACTGTGTTGAGGGATTGGCCTTGGACTTTGATGTCAATGTTGATGCCATTGGTGTTGTTGGTCATCATTTTGGTCTTCTCTGCATTTATTTCCATTCCATAGGTTCGGGAGGTGATGTCAAGCCTCTGTACCTCTGATGTTCATGTATGATCAAATAACGCAATGTTGTTGCTTTATATGCAGCCACTGTAAGATGATTGTTCGGATGAGAGTATAAACCGAGGTATAGTCTGTGTACGCACGCATTCCATCGCACGGACTTTAAAGATCCTGACGCTCATGTCCTCGACGGGTGATTGCCATATACACCAATACACCCAGCATGCAATAGGTCCTTTCTCCATTCTTGGCTGCCCAGGATAATGCTCAGTTGTCTGGGACGTTATACGATGCGCCCAAAGGCTTCAAGTTGGCTCCTTGAGTTATATCCTGTATCGGCCAGCGCCTTGAGGCGCAAGTACGGCGAGATATGTGCGCTATATAAATTCTCGATAATAATAATAATAATAATAATAATAATAATAATAATAATAATAATAATAATAATAATAATAATAATAATCAGCGGCAGCAGCAGCAGCATCATGAGAATTTAAAACGTTTTTGTAAGGTCTACAATTACTTTGACCTTGACCTTCAGGATCAATTCAAAAGGGGAACATATATCAAAAACCTGTATCTATTATCTCTAAACAAAACAAATTTGGACTTTAAACCTTAATTTTCAGACCGGCTCAAAAAGTTAATTGCGTTTTTTTCTGGACACCATGATTTGCAAACAACAGTGTCTGCCTCAAAAAACCCAGTAAATCTCGGCACTAAAGAAACATTTACCAATACAATGGGTATACCGACCTCTTAGAGAAGACATGTTCCTATCATGATCTAAAATACATTTCCCTCTCAACATTATTTTGACCATTTGGCACAACTTTTGAATTCATATAATATTCGAATAAGAGTATAACCCGAGGTTCAGTCTGTGCACACATGCATTTCATCGCATTGAGTCTGAAGATCCTGACGCTCATGGCCTAGACGGGTGAGTGCCGGTTACACATCCCCGTTGGCCTAGGATTGTACTCAGTCGTCTTGGCGCCAGACTTTGCCCCCAAAGGTTGCAGGTGGGCGCTTTGGGCGGCTTGAATTAGACCCTGCCTCGACCAGCACCTTGACCAGCACCTTGACCAGCACTTCGACCAGCACCTTGACCAGCACCTTGACCAGCACCTTGACCAGCACCTCGACCAGCACCTTGACCAGCACCTTGACCAGCACCTTGACCAGCACCTTGACCAGCACCTTGACCAGCACCTTGACCAGCACCTTGACCAGCACCTCGACCAGCACCTTGACCAGCACCTTGACCAGCACCTCGACCAGCACCTCGACCAGCACCTTGACCAGCACCTCGACCACCTCGACCAGCACCTTGACCACCTCGACCAGCACCTCGACCAGCACCTCGACCACCTCGACCAGCATCTCGACCAGCACCTCGACCAGCACTTCGACCAGCACCTCGACCACCTCGACCACCTCGACCAGCACCTTGACCAGCACCTCGACCACCTCGACCACCTCGACCAGCACCTCGACCAGCACCTCGACCACCTCGACCACCTCGACCAGCACCTCGACCACCTCGACCACCTCGACCAGCACCTTGACCAGCACCTCGACCAGCACCTCGACCAGCACCTTGACCAGCACCTTGACCAGCACCTTGACCAGCACCTCGACCAGCACCTCGACCACCTCGACCAGCACCTTGACCAGCACCTTGACCAGCACCTCGACCAGCACCTTGACCAGCACCTCGACCACCTTGACCAGCACCTTGACCAGCACCTTGACCAGCACCTTGACCAGCACCTTGACCAGCACCTTGACCAGCACCTCGACCAGCACCTTGACCAGCACCTCGACCACCTCGACCAGCACCTTGAGCAGCACCTTGACCAGCACCTCGACCACCTTGACCAGCACCTTGACCAGCACCTTGACCAGCACCTCGAGCAGCACCTTGAGCAGCACCTCGACCACCTCGACCAGCACCTCGACCAGCACCTTGACCAGCACCTTGACCAGCACCTTGAGCAGCACATCGACCACCTTGACCAGCACCTCGACCACCTTGACCAGCACCTCGACCACCTTGACCAGCACCTTGACCAGCACCTTGACCAGCACCTCGAGCAGCACCTTGACCAGCACCTTGACCAGCACCTTGACCAGCACCTCGACCAGCACCTTGACCAGCACCTTGACCAGCACCTTGACCAGCACATCGACCACCTCGACCAGCACCTCGACCAGCACCTCGAGCAGCACCTTGACCAGCACCTCGAGCAGCTCTTGAGCGCTATATAAGATCGATTAAATACAAAATAAATACATTAATAGTTTTTCATTTGCCGATAGTGTACATCGACGGTGCTACCTACACACCGGGTACTGTGTTCCGCCTTATTTCACCTGGGCTCGTCGTTTCTCCGTTTTCAACTGGGCCCGGCGTCGCGCAAACGTAAATGTCTGCACTAAAATATAAGCTGTATTAAAAACAACTCAGTCTTCTCTAAAATACAAGCTTTGTCTTCTAAAAAAAACTCGTATCCGAAAACGGACATTTTTAGCACTAACCTAAGTAATATGTCTCTATTGCTGTATTTTTTTCTGACTAGGTTTAATATGTGACCCCTATCAACCTGAAATACTGGCGGAATGTTGCTTTGTGAGCACAAAAGCTGATCAAAATTAAGTAATGAAAAACAGCGGTTTGATTTTTATGGCTTTTAAGAATCATTAGTTTGTTCTGTTGTTTCTTACTGTTATGCTGATGGATTTTTCCGAACCTGCTTTAAAGCATTGAGGCGCGAGAAGTAAAACCAAAATCCATGTCAGTCGAGTTTTGTTCCGTGCTGGACACTCAAGCCCAGCGCGGAACGCAGACAAAAATGTAGGAGGCCCAGCTCCGAACGATACCTACACCACTTACTTGTTTGTCGAATGTTGTTCTCCCATCTCTCTTTCTGTCTCCCTCTTCTTCTGCCTCCTTGCACCGTGCCTTGCAGGATGGTCATTAAAAGACCTCATGCTCTGTGGCCATACCATCGGAGTTTCCGTTTCTTCACCACTGAGAGAATGTCATCGTGTTGTCCAATGGCTTGTGTGATGGTCTGTCGGACTTCGTCGTTCGTAATGTGCTGGGTATAGGAAATGCCCAGAAGTCTTCTGTAGCACCTCATCTCCATGCTTTGTATTCTTCATTGTAGATCTGCTTTGAGGGTCCATGTTTCGCAAGCGTATAGGAAGATGGAGATCACAAGGGAGCGCAGCAGCCTGACCTTGGAATGTATACTGATGGTCATGTCTTTCCAAATGGGCTTCAACCTTCTCAGGCCAGGGCAGCAGTTGTTTGTGCGATCCTGGAGAGGACTTTCTGTCGGGACCCATTGTCTGATACATTGGCTCCCAAAAGACGTTAAGTAGCAATTATTCCCCTTTCTACTGACATTCATCAATTTTAGCTTAGTTTGTGTTTTTACGAAGACACGTTTGCGTGACATCGGGCCCACCTAAAAAACGGAGTAACAACGAGCCCAGCTAAAATAAGGCGTAACACAGTCCCCGGTATGCACCTAGCAACTCTCTGTTTGTAACCCCCCACTGCACAGAAGGCTCACTGACATTCAAATTAGAGGAATTCGAATTCCATATAAGGAAATGATTGCCGCTGTTATCTAGATCATACGATGTGCAAGCAACCAATCATTCGGAAGCGACCAGTCATACCACCCTGTCAAATACTTCACATTATCACGAACATTCCGGGTGCCCTATGCACACTTTGTTCAGGTGTCTCAGTTTGATGCTAACGTGTCGGCCAGCCTGTTTATGTCCCGTCCTAAACAATAACCATGTAATGTAATGTAATGTAAACCATTCGACAATAGGACGCAATAGTAAATACATGCAGCATTGACGAGTCTGCAAAGAATTGATGTCAGACAAGGTAAGTGCAACTAAAATTGTACTTTGAGCTAATGATATGGCGTCGGTTTGACTGCTCCATAGGGGAAGATTCACTGACTACATACTATGCGAATGTGCAGGTTTAGAATGGCTTAGAGAAAGCGCTAACTAGATCTCAAAGTAAAGAAAACTGGAAGGGCCAAACATATAATTATGGCACACATGCTTCTTATGGAACTTTCAATATTCTAAATGAAAATTGTTGCCCAGAAAAACTGAAACTGTGGTATTAAAATGCAAAGTAGTACTGACTTTGATCTTGCGATGATCGTTACCTTGAGATGACCTTGACTTCTGGCTCCAAATGGACACTAATATACGATCAAATAAACTACAGCAAAAGTTGTATTATGCACATACAAAAGTTACCTTGAGAATCTGACCTTAACCTTTAATGATCTTGACCTTGGAATGACTTTGACATGACCTCTGATGCTCATGTATGATCAAATAACCCAATGTTAATTCATACTATGGATCAACAACAGACCCATTCCACTGTACGATGACCAATTTTTCAATGTTTTATAAGACCTAAACTTACCTTTAAGAGCAATATAAAAACGTCACACATATAAAAGATCAATCTATATCTCTAATTACAGCAAGTTGGGACTATATTTATCATAGTTTACAGTACCTATACCAGGCGCGGTCGATGGGGGGGAACCCCGGAACCCCACCCCACCCCCCTCCGACAGCCCCCCCCCCTCCTAAAAAAAGGAAAAAAAGAAGAAGGAGAGAGAGAGAAAACTTTAAAGGAAACAGATCAATCACTTGGAAACGGTAACCTCCATATATGTGTGTGTGTGTGTGTCGCGTTATATATATATTTTATATTAATATATATATTGATGTTAAAGGGTGAATGAATATATTAAAAGAATTTTATATGAATAGAATCAATTTCCTCTTTTTACTATGCCTAAAATCGATAAGAAACAAGAAAATAATGTTGAGAAATAGAAAATAAAGAATAAAAGAATGGTTCTAAAGAATTTCACTGTTGATTAAAATTGTCACTTATCTGACGTGGATTCCCTGATGGAGAAGAAGAATTGTCTCTTTTGTTTAACTTAATTCTGTCCTCACGTTTGACCAAAAGGATTATCGTCCAGCTGGCTTCACATGGACGTCAGGGATATGACGAGCTCCATGTCATCAGAAGAATAAGCGTTGAGGGTGGAAGTAGGTTAAACGATCATATCAGGAATCCGACAGTCGAAAATATTATGAAGAAGGAAGCAAAAACAAAAATCCTTTCCCTGCGCACAGACAAATTAACAGGGACTAAATACACAATCTGTATCCTGTTGAATGACCAGCGAGGAACGCCGTTGACGTTGTCTGAATAAGAACCCTGCATATTCACGGGTTATTGTATCTTATTCTCAAAACATAATAATGTTCTTTCCTCGCTGTTCATCCACACTGTTCCAATGTTTAAGAACGCACCAACATTCTTTATGAACTAAGCTAAACATGTTAAATTAACTATCACCATATAAACTTCACGCGCTGAAGAATTTATATGAAACGAGAACAACATGTTAAAATAACTATTATCATACAATTTGCATACATTGAAGAATAATAACGAATCACCTTGATGAAGGACGATGAATGATTCGCATGGCGCAATGGACACAAGCACAAGACTACCCATTCCCCAGCTTCACACATCGAATCGTAACTTACCAGCTCAGGATTCGTTTGTGGTGTCTACGACACGTGTTGTTTAGGGTGAGACGAGCTTTTCGAACCAACTTTATGACCTCAGTAATCCGAAATAGTGGTCTGGCGTAAACATACGTTCCTTGCCCTCCAAGATGGTCGCTCGAATGGTTTTTCTTAACGATATTTCCCACATCCAGCCAATCGAAAGGATAGTACACAAATTGTCTATGGTAACAATAATCTAAAATTGAACTACACTAAATAAAACAATGTCGCATACTGCGTCATTCCGAAAACAATATTATTATCGTCACTGTCTATGACGTACTGTCTATGACACATTGTCTGGACTTATAGCAGATTATCGAGGATGCGTAGAGTAGGCGCTTGTATCGCGACAATATCCCCCCGCTTAAGTGAAAAATCAAGAATGCAATTTTTCCTTACACTTACATCGAGCGGCTGAGATAATCTGCCCCGATATTGTCTTTGCCTGGAATGACACGTACAGAGAAGTTGTACTGTTGGAGTTGTATGGCCCATCTCATCAGCCGTCCGTTTTCTGTTCTTGCTTTTTGCAGATATTGTAGAGGCTGGTGATCTGTTTCAATAACAAACTTTGTTCCAAACAGGTATTGTTCAAACTTCCGTATTCCCCATACTATTGCCATGCACTCCTTCTCGATCGTGGCATACCGGCCTTCAGTTTCACTCAGCTTCTTGCTGGCGTACGCGATTGGTTGTAAACCATCACCATGGTCTTGCATCAGGATAGCGCCAATGCCTCTGTCTGATGCGTCCGTCCTCAGGACGTACTGTTTCTCTGGATCAGGGAGACAGATGACTGGCTTCTTGCACAACTCTCGCTTGAGTGACGTGAATGCTTCTTCGCATTTGTCGTCCCACTGAACTCGTTCAGGATGCCCTTTCTTCGTCTTTTCAGTCAGCGGCAGTGCGAGCGTAGCGAAGTTCGGCACGAACTTCCGATAATATCCTGCTAGACCCAAGAAAGCGCGCAAGTCTTTCTTCGTCTTCGGTGGTTGCGCGTTTCTGATCTTTTCAACCTTGTCCTCTTCTGGTTGAATTGTACCTTGACCAACTATGTGTCCTAGAAATGACAGGCTCTCAAATCCAAAATAACATTTGGAAGGTTTTGCTGTCAGATTGCACTCATGTAATCTATCCAACGTTGCTTTGAGGACTTGCACGTGCTCCTCCCACGTTTCAGTTGCTACCATGACGTCATCAATGAAATTACTGACTGCGTCTTCGTTCAGCGGTTTCAAAAGTTTCCTCATCATGCGTGTGAAAACAGCCCCAGCGTTCTTCAACCCAAATGGCATCACAGTCCATTGAAATTGACCTTGCGGTGTAGTGAAAGCGGTTTTCTCTTTGTCCTCTGTCTTCATAGGGATTTGCCAGTATCCTTTTGCGAGGTCTATCTTAGAAAAATATTTCTTCTTGCTCAACTTGGCAAATAGCTCATCGATGTTAGGCATTGGCTCAGCATCGAATCTCGTGGCTTGATTCAATTTCCTGTAGTCAATACAGAATCGGTTGTTGCCGTCCTTCTTTTGTACAAGTACTACAGGTGCGCTGTATGGTGATGCTGCTTGTTCGATGACGTTCATTTTCAACATTGCTTCAACCTCTTCTCCGATTGCTTTTATCTTAGAATATGGCAGAGGGTACTGTCGAACAAATATAGCTCGATCCTGTTCCATTGGGATATTACATTCTTGCAATGATGTTTTTCCCGGCAAATCTGTCAATACAGACTTCTTGCGGTTGCAGATTTCTGTAAGCTCTGTTCTTTGCTTTTCTGTCAGTTTGTCGGACAAATGAACATCTGCTGGTCCTTGGGTATTTTCCAGCTGAATCACAGGTATGCTATCTTTTGTTCCAGTAGTATCTTTCTGTTCATGTTCGTCGATCATCACAACGGCGACGATATGAGTTTCCACTTGCTTTTCTCTTTCAACGTACAGTTTCAGTGCATTAGCATGGTAGATTTTCTCATTGTCTCCTACTGCAATCTTGTAGTCACATTCATTGATGCGGTCAGTGACAACATACGGACCTTTCCATAGCATCTGCAGTTTGTTGGCTTTATCAGAAACAAGCATGAGAACTTTATCTCCAACGTTGAATTTTCGTGCTTTTGCTTTCATGTTGAAATGTTTCGCGTGTTTAGCGCTCGCTTTTCCAAGATTTTCTCTGGCGATTTTACAGGTTTCTTCAATTCTGTTCCGGAGGTCGATCACATACTGAAATGTGGTCCTAGTTTCTTCCGTCTGTTCTTCCTGTGTCCAGAGCTCTTTCAGAATCTGTAACGGTCCTCGTACAGTTCGTCCATAAAGAAGCTCAAAGGGAGAGAATTGTAGTGATTCTTGCGGTACTTCTCTGATAGCAAACAGAAGTGCAGGAATAAACCTGTCCCATTCTTTTGGTTGTTCTTGACAAAGATGTTTCAGCATACTTTTGATGGTACCATTGAAACGTTCCACCAACCCGTTGCATTGTGCGTGTCTTGGTGTGGTCCTCAGGCCTTTCACACTCAGTAGCCTGTTCACTTCGTCAGCTAGGGATCCTACAAATTGAGATCCGTTGTCTGTCAGAATCTCTCTCGGAATACCTAAGCGAGTCCACATTTCCCACAATGATTCGGCCACATCTTCGGCTTTGATGGATTTTAATGGTTTGGCTTCGACGTAGCGTGTAGCATAGTCCACCATGGTGATTATATAGCGGTGCCCCCTGTCGGACGCTGGTAAGATAGGTCCGATGATATCCACCGCCACACGATCAAAAGGTGTGTGGATTATTGGCATCTTGCCCAAAGGCAGTTTCCGAACTTGACCCTTCGGTGACGTCCTCTGGCATATGTCACATGACGCGCAATAGCGTCTGATGTCTCCGCAGATTCCGGGCCATACGAAATCGTTCTAGATTCTCTTCCTGGTTTTGGTTACACCCAGGTGTCCTGACATCGGCGTGTCATGGGCCAATCTTAACACTTCGTTGCGATATTTCTTTGGGACAACAATTTGTTTGGTCTCTTTACCGTTTTGGAGAAAAGTACGGTACAAAATTCCCTTTCTCCAGCTGTAGGTGGTTTTAGAAGTTGATTTGCGCCCTCCTTTCCCATGCTTGGTCTCACTGTCAGCTAGCTTTCTTGCTTTCTCCAGGGTTGGATCCTCCTTCTGAGCTTGTCCCAACTCCACTGGAGTGACATCCCCGAGCAGAGAATTGGATGTTTTCAATGTTTTATCTGTTTTCCCCACAGAAGCTCTAGTTTGCATTGCTGCGCACACTTCTCGGATAGCGTAAACTGGAACAGGTGTCAGGTTCCCATCCTCAGACTTACGGTAGTTCCCTACAAGAACTTGCTCTACCGGTTGCTTCATAACGGCCACAACGGTCTTCCCTTCAAAGAATGGTGTGTTCATGTGTACCGTCGCAATTGGTAGTGTTAACTTCGCAGGCGACGAGGCCATCACTATCTCAATGGTCTCTCCTGACAAACATCGCTCGGGTACGAGACTGGAATCGACGATAGTGATCGACGCTCCAGTGTCGCGCAATGCCGTCGCTTGCTTTCCTTCTACTTCTACTTGGCACTCCGGCGAGAACGGTATCGCCGTACATAATGAACAGAGCTTGCCGTGACTCTGTACATCCTCCTGCCTCATACTTCCAGCTATTGCGGCGGCTGCTTTGTTTTCTTTCCCTCCTTTTGGGCATTGTCTCGCCACATGACCTTGCTGGTTACAAGTATAGCAGGTTACTTCAGGCCTCCTTGTCCTGACGTTATGGAGCTGCTTCTGCGTTGCCTCCACTTTCTTTTTATCTCCTTCCTCATCTTCCTTCCTTCTACTATGCTTGAGTCTATCTCCGAATCTATTCCTGGGTCTTTCATGATCAGACATAGTGGCTTGCTTTGCTGATTCGTAGGTTAATGCAAATCTTATTGCATCGCCCATCGTCTCCGGCTCCTTTTCTCTGACAAAACGCGCTTGATCAAACGGTATCCCACTAAAAAACTTTTCTTGCAGTATCAAATCACGCAGATCGTCATATGTGTTGTCTTTCCCTGCAAGTTCCTGCCATCTGGATAACCAGAGATCTAACTTGGTAGCGTACTCTTGTGTTGATTCTCCTTGCTGTCTTCTGGCCTCTCGAAATTTTTTCCGATATTCTTCTGCCGTCAGCTGGAATCGGAACAATAATGATCGCCGTAATGTTCCGTAATCGCCGGCATCAGCATCACTCAACATAGAGTAGACCTCCCTCGCTTTCCCTTTTAGCAAGGTGCCTAGGCGAGGAGCCCATTGATTAATTGGCCATTCTTGAATCTTAGCCGTTCTCTCAAATGTGCGTAGATAATCTTCCAGATCATCTTTGTCTTCCAGAAAAGGTAGTTTTATCTTCAGTTTTTCCTGATAAAACTGCGATGAACGAGAATCCGACGGATCGGCAGCATTGTCGTTGGTGTTGTCACTGTTCACGTGACGAATTCGTTCGAGTTCTAATTCATATTCCAATGTTGCTTTATGTTTCCTTTCATCGATTTCAGCTTGACGCTTCCTTTCTTCAGCTTCAACTTCAGCTTGTCGCTTTCTTTCTTCAGCTTCAGCTTGACGCTTTCTTTCTTCAGCTTCAGCTTGAGCTAAACGCGTTTTCTCTTCCTTGACGTAATTGACAAGATCTGGACCCGACAACCCCAACGCTTCTCCTTCGGCCTTAAACTTTAGGAAAGGATCGTTGGCTTCCATTGCTTTCGCTTGAGCACGAGTGGTCATTTACGAATGTCAAAAATGTAATACGACAGGAAAGAATAAATTAGCGTTCGAAAAGTTCCGATTTCGTCACGCCGATTACGTCACGTCAATGACGTTATTTTCCCGAGGAGGAAAAAAAATACAAAATGGCAACTCTTTGAAATATCTTCGAACAACCCCAATGGATTCGTTATAACTATACGCTTTTACTGCAATTTCTGTTATTTGCTATTCGCGTATTAACAGCATAAAACCAAGAACTTGAAAAGAAGAGTTTTGTGTATCCGGCAATGGCACCCTCTTGTTAACACCAGTTCTACTTCGAACTCAAAGATTCTAATTCATTCTTGTAATGTAATTAGAATTGTGATAACGTGTCACTGTCTAGGCTCGAATCCAGTAGCTAAACTTATCAAATTCACAAAAGTTATCCTGCTACCTTTACCTTGATTCGCCTAATAAGATCAACTGTACGTGGCCTTATTTGATTGCCACACAGATACAATCCACCCTGGATGATACACCCGTGTCTCAGGGATTTACTGTGTGTATATTTATAAATTAAAAAATACACTCTAGTATAACTCGCGGTCCGTTCCTTTGTGGCGGATGAGTTTACTAGACCCTTCTGCTAATACTCTCTCACTACGAGTATTCTTCTAATTTTCTATGTCGCTCTTACTTCGGCGAACAGAAATGTTAGGCTACAAAACTGACTTAATGATCCTGTGTGATTATTCCGTTTATCACTGATCTATTAAGCGCGACGCTACTGTCTGTCTACTGTTCGGTCCGTTGAACATAGAACATTTACCTTACCTTCAAAGGTGACTAGTAGGTCAACAAGTTATTTAGTCTTTGTACTAAATTATAACTTGTTATCTCTCTCCTTCTAATATTGACACAGGTCCTCGTGTCTCCGGATTCACTATAACAACAAATGCTATAGGATTCCAATATTAGCTTCAACACTCAATCGGTTAAGACTGAGATAATAAAATAGACCACCGTTCTGCCTATTCTTTTACAGCATGTAATACCCGAAATTACAGCTGAACATTTGATTGACAACACGTACTGGGAGTCGTTTGCATAAGGTTATAAATATGCAACCTAATTATATCTGTAAATATAACTGGTAAATTATGATCGACGTGGGAAGCTGATATTACATTGGTTGGTAGGGTAGTCCATAAGTCCGCCCATTTGTAAGAGCGGCTCCCTCCAACCTCCCGCGTTGAACAAATGAATGATACAATGATAATTTACATGTACAATGTAGTAAATATCATCACCACCAGTGGTAACACGACTTAAAAAGTGATTGTGACTCCAACTATCACGGGACGAGCCCCCATTGTCGCGTTATATATATATTTTATATTAATATATATATTGATGTTAAAGGGTGAATGAATATATTAAAAGAATTTTATATGAATAGAATCAATTTCCTCTTTTTACTATGCCTAAAATCGATAAGAAACAAGAAAATAATGTTGAGAAATAGAAAATAAAGAATAAAAGAAATTACTGGCTATTCATTCGTCCTGTTTGCTTTTTTACAACTAAAAAAGAATACCACTGGTTGATGGTTGATGATATTTATTTCATATGATGTGATACAAAAACCCGTGAAATCATGGTTCTAAAGAATTTCACTGTTGATTAAAATTGTCACTTATCTGACGTGGATTCCCTGATGGAGAAGAAGAATTGTCTCTTTTGTTTAACTTAATTCTGTCCTCACGTTTGACCAAAAGGATTATCGTCCAGCTGGCTTCACATGGACGTCAGGGATATGACGAGCTCCATGTCATCAGAAGAATAAGCGTTGAGGGTGGAAGTAGGTTAAACGATCATATCAGGAATCCGACAGTCGAAAATATTATGAAGAAGGAAGCAAAAACAAAAATCCTTTCCCTGCGCACAGACAAATTAACAGGGACTAAATACACAATCTGTATCCTGTTGAATGACCAGCGAGGAACGCCGTTGACGTTGTCTGAATAAGAACCCTGCATATTCACGGGTTATTGTATCTTATTCTCAAAACATAATAATGTTCTTTCCTCGCTGTTCATCCACACTGTTCCAATGTTTAAGAACGCACCAACATTCTTTATGAACTAAGCTAAACATGTTAAATTAACTATCACCATATAAACTTCACGCGCTGAAGAATTTATATGAAACGAGAACAACATGTTAAAATAACTATTATCATACAATTTGCATACATTGAAGAATAATAACGAATCACCTTGATGAAGGACGATGAATGATTCGCATGGCGCAATGGACACAAGCACAAGACTACCCATTCCCCAGCTTCACACATCGAATCGTAACTTACCAGCTCAGGATTCGTTTGTGGTGTCTACGACACGTGTTGTTTAGGGTGAGACGAGCTTTTCGAACCAACTTTATGACCTCAGTAATCCGAAATAGTGGTCTGGCGTAAACATACGTTCCTTGCCCTCCAAGATGGTCGCTCGAATGGTTTTTCTTAACGATATTTCCCACATCCAGCCAATCGAAAGGATAGTACACAAATTGTCTATGGTAACAATAATCTAAAATTGAACTACACTAAATAAAACAATGTCGCATACTGCGTCATTCCGAAAACAATATTATTATCGTCACTGTCTATGACGTACTGTCTATGACACATTGTCTGGACTTATAGCAGATTATCGAGGATGCGTAGAGTAGGCGCTTGTATCGCGACAGTGTGTGTGTGTATATATATATATATATATATATATATATATATATATATATATATATATATATATATATATATATATATATATATATATATATATATTAAAAAAATAAAAATAAATATAGAATAAATAAATAAATATATATAAATTGTAGCAGCTGATTGAATTCCCTCGGCAGGAAGAATGGCCTAAGGGCTACTGTGATCAGTGGGGTCTCACTCGTAACAGAATGTCTGATATTATGTCTGGAATACATTTCAATGGTTTGCCATCTTGTTATATTTAGAACACATTTTTGTGTCTGATATAAAAAAATAATTAAACCGACTTTGATTATTTTTACTATGCAGTTTCTTTAAACACCACTCAGTCTTTTTGTGTCCTTGACTATTGCTCTTTAGTTGTTGTTGCTTGTATTCTTTGTTTCTATTTTGAATTCTTAAGATAAAGCAGACTCACAACATCGCCCCGAAAATTAACACTTTTTAAGATGCATTATTTTAGCTATGTGTTCGTGTGTGGAAATACATTTGAGCGGCTTTCCGTCTTGTTTATATTTTATTTGATTTTCTGTTCGGAAGAAATGGCCGAGAGGCGCAATATTGTGGTGCTGGGGAAGACGGGCTCTGGCAAAAGCACAGTGTGCAACAAGCTGTTCCATGGTGACGCCATCGGACCCTTTCCAGTACACTCTGGTGCTCATATGAGTACAACGGAGCAAATTCACCTTCAAGATGTTACTACTGATGACATCGTAGTTCGGGTAAGTTTGAAAGAAAGTACATATTAGTACTGTAAAAGTACTTTTAAACTTGATTTTTAGCTGAAAGCTTTGATTTCTCCTTCCCTTCTCGCTTTAACAAGGATTGTCATTATATAATAGTTATCATTATATATTAGTTATTATTAGAGACTTTGTGGGGACAACGAACGAAAGCAAAGTACGGCCATGAGACGGCAAGTAGGTCACTTCCTTGTTGTAAGTACTGGGTGCTGGTAGTTTGAGCTTCGTCACAACGTCAAATCCAACCAAGTTGTTGTCGTGGGCACGACGTGTGAATACAAATATTTCGTCTGGTTCAATGCCAGTGAAATTTTAGGAAATGTATAGAGAAATGTAAGAAATAAGCATTTTACTGTCACTAAAGCTATGGCTTCCTTTATGTTAGTTGGACAACAACGATGCAACAACTGAGGTGGAAAAATGCATGAAATGTCTCATGTTTGGTTCATTGTTTTGTTCATGAGTGATGGGCAATCAATTTAAATTAAATTTAAGTTCTTGAAAACATTTTCCAACAGTTTCAATGTCAATTTAGGTCTAGGTGCTTTCTCGACAGGCAGTGGTTTCATTACAGATCAATACAAACTGAACCCCCCAGACGACAGAGAAAACGCTCCTAGAGTTTCGATCAAAAATAAATACAGATTTAGATGTGCAAGAATTTTCTAGTAAAAAATCTATTATTATCTGCAAAACAACTTTAATTGTGTGAGAGAGTGCGTTCGCATGCAAATTCTGTAGTATGTTTGTTACTGTGTTCGTAAGAAAGTAATTGATGTGCACGAGAAAACAACGGTTTGAATGGTAGAACGCATGTCATATTATCATCATCACAACCACAGCGACATCAAAACATTAATGACTGCACTATTTCCGTTATGGGAAATGAAAAAAGCAAATATCAATACATTTAAACTTGGTATTAAAAAAGACGAAGACCTCAATTTATTAGCAATGATAATTCATGAAAATATTAATGTCTACAATTAAACACTGATGGCCCTACAATAGGATTGCTGGATCCGGAATTTTAATTCCTAATTTAAACATTCAAAAATAATAATATTTCATTGGTCAAGATTAATCTGTCTTCACTGCAGAATTAGTGGCAGTATTAATGGCACTGAATACTTTAACAAATATTGTATGCTTAAGTTGTTTTTTTTTAATTGTGTTGACACTGTCTTTTCTATCAGCATTAAAATCAACCAATTTTTCAGAAAGATCGGAGATCATGTTTTGGAAATTAACATACAGCTTTAAAATAAGAGGCACTGAACTGAACTTGTGTTGGATTCCATCACATTGTGGTTTTAAGTACGATGACATTGTTGATACAGCAGCTAAACGTGGTGCAAAAAATATACGGGCTGAAAATATATTTAATTATGCTTATTGTTACACGGTTTGTTATTTTTATCAATGGTTTACTCAGCCCCGATGCTTGAATCTTGATAAATGTAACTCAGATTCGTTTATCCACGCAACCTGTTCACTCAGCAACAAGGCAGGAGTGGTATGAAGTTTTCCAACTGCATACAATCATCACAAATCTCTATCAATCACGGTTGTTTTTTTTTTTAACCCTCTTTCAATACAACACAGTGCACCACTAATATAGTCCCTCTATAATCGAGAGAAAGTTCGAACATTCCAGCGGGACGCAATTACATCCAATCAGAATAAAACTCGTCACCGGAACTATGCACCGTCTTACGTCATATAACTTTATTGATGTTAGATGAATCTCTTAGCTATTACTAGATTTATCTACATCTTCATCTTCATCCATTAGACGGCCTCAATCATCAGGTTAATTACTCTGCCGTACTGAACGGGGTTTGCGTGGGGGGGGGGGGGGGGGGGAATGATAGGAAGTGACAGACCTAAGACAGATGAGAATGAAATCTGCACTAAAAGGACACCTACTCTAAGTGGGTTTTACTTGCAGGGTACTACTTTTCCCTCTTCACTGCAGGGAGCTAGCAAGTCCCAGTACGTCCTAACACAAAACTGGGCCCAAAAAAAATACATTGGGGAAAGAGATGGGGATGGGGACAATCTGACCCTACCTACTCTATTTAACCTCTGGAAAACTATTTATAGTTGTGATACTCGTGACTTAAAGGAGTCAAGAGTATCAGCTGTCACTGTTGTTTTGGGCAGCTCGTTCCAGTCCTTGATGGTGTTGGGAAGGAAAGAGAACTGGCGGTATTTGATTCTACATTTAATTTGGGTGAGCTGTTGGGGGTGGCTTCTTCGCTGACGTGGAGGGGCTGGGACTAATTTGCTGGTGTCGACGACTGCCTCGTTGTTGAGTGTCTTACGTAGCATAGCAAGTCTAGCGACCTTTCTGCGGTGTTGGAGAGAAGGCCATTGCAGTTTGTCGATCATCTCGGAGACAATAGAAGTGTTGTGGTACCGGTTGACGACAAAACATGCTGCTCTTCTCTGGACTGCCTCTAATTTATTGATGTTAGCCTCTTTGTGGGGATCCCATACCGTGCAGGCATATTCCAGTATGGGGCGGACGAAGGTCTTGTAAGCAGTCTCCCTGAGGTGGGTGGCGCTGACTTTGAGGTTGCGCCGGAGGAAGCCAAGGGTCTTGTTGGCTTTAGCACAGATGTTAATGATGTGCTTATTCCAGCTGAGATCTTGACAGATGGTAACACCTAGATACTTGGCAGAGGTGACAGTTTCCGGTGTGTGATCATGTAGTTGGTAGTCCGTTGGTTTGATGGTCCGCTTTCTAGTGATGGGGAGGGTGGTACATTTGTCGGGGTGGAAGGCCATGTCCCAGCTCTGTTCCCACTCTTTCAGTCGGCATAGATCTTCTTGGAGCTGGTTTTGGTCACGGTCTGTGGAGTTCAGGCGGTAGACAGCTGTGTCGTCAGCAAAAAGGCAGGTCGGTGAAGAGAGTTGTTCTGGGGGGTCATTAATATACACCAAGAAAAGTGCTGGGCCCAAAACAGAACCTTGAGGGACCCCAGATCTCACTCTGGCCTGGCCTGATGCTGCACCGTTGACTACCACCACCTGTTGCCTGTCATGTAAAAATGCTCCAATCCATCTATTGATTTCGCCCTGGATACCATAGTGGTGCAGCCTGTGCAGAAAAAGGCTATGATTAACGCGGTCAAAGGCTTTGGCAAAGTCCATAATGATGACGTCAGCTTGGTTGCCTCCCTCCAAAGTGGTAAACAGCTCTTCTGTGAAGTTCAGAAGCTGGGTTTCGCATGACCTTGCTTTGCGAAATCCATGTTGTTCTGGACGTAGGATGTTATTGTTATCAAGATGGCTCATCACGGCGCTAACAACTATATGCTCGAATATCTTGCAGGAGATGCCTGTCAGGGAAACAGGTCTGTAATTGGCAGGATCATAATGTTCGCCCTTCTTAAATATTGGAGCTACGTTGGCATGTCTCCAGTCTGATGGTACGTGGCCGGTGTCGAGTGATGACTAATAAATGATGGTTAAGGTTGGGGCGACCTCTTCGGCAAGTTCTTTCAGTATACGTGGGCTCATGTTGTCAGGGCCACACGACTTGTAGGGATTAAGATTGTGTAATATCTTACGGATACCATCTTCTGATATGGTGAGGCTGGTAAGCGTGGATCTGAGTTATATCAGGCATCGGGCACTTGGCATGGAACTCATCATATGTGTACTCTCTCCCTTCACTGAAGACGGACTTAAACTGCTCCCGCTTGGGCCTTTGGGTCGGTTATGAGCTGTCCGTTAACTTTAAGAGGGGAGACACCCGATTTGGAGGAGCGCTGGTGCTTGATGAAGGTCCAAAATCGCTTGAGTGAGTGGGACCCTTCTGCTGTTTCCGAATCTCCTGTGATGGCCTGTTGATGTACTCCCAGTACGATCTGCGAATCTTGCGCTGGATCTGGCGCCTAAGTTGGGAGGATGCTTTTCTTAGTTCTACAGTTCCCTGTTTCTTCATCATCTTGTAGACACGCCGTCGTCGCTTGATAAGCTTGCGGATGTCAGGCGTGATCCATGGTTTGCTGGTGTTGGTGCGCGCTACCTTGTGGGGGATGTTGGTCTTAACAGCTTCTAAAAGAGTGTCCTTGAACTTGGTCCACATCTCGTCAGTGGTGAGGGTCTCTTTTTCGCTGGTTAATACTGGGTGAAAGTTTCTCATAGATGTTTTAAGAGCTTCCCAGTTAGCTTTGTCATAGAGGGGGATCAGTAGGGGAATCTGTTTAGAGCGGGGTGGACACACAGAAAATTAACAAAATGGAATGTCATGGTCAGATAGACCAGGGATAACCTCAACACGGGGGATGAGGTGGGGGGCATTAGTGATGAGCAGGTCAAGAATATTGGGTATTGGGTCCAAGTGGGTAGGTTCCATGACCATTTGTTCCAGTACATGCTTCTATCGATAATAAATATGTTTTTTAAAAAAGTAAATTCTAGAAAATTCTGCAATAATATCGACCAACAAAATTATCAACATTAAACAAAGCTTCTTCTAACAACAACGCAAAATAAAATCAAAGGTAAATACACTCTGTTCTTGCAAAACAAAACAAACGGATCTATCGTGCGCGTTTCAAACGTAACACTTATCAAAATGTTCAACATACTCGAAATCAATATTTAAAAGCAAAGAAACCTTTATAAACTTCCTGTTTTATCAGAAATCTCAAGACAAGTCTTGCACATAGATTATTTTTAAATGCGCGGAAAACTAATTATTGTAGTAATATTACTTGCATTTGCAGACACAAAATTAGTATAGAACACATTCTTACAAAATGTACAGAATCCTATCCTATCCCCTAACTCGGAGGTCGTTGGGGCACCACAGATGATCGTTTAACCAGCGTACTCCATCTTTTTCTGTCCTCAGCAACCCTCATGGCTTCGTTCAGTGTCAAACCAGTCCATTCTAGAATGTTATCCTACCACCTCTTTTTCGGTCTCCCTCTTCTTCTACCTCCTTGCACTGTGCCTTGCAGGATGGTCTTTGCAAGGCCTGATGATCTGGTGACGTGGCCATATAATCGGAGTTTCCGTTTCTTCACCACTGTGAGCAGGTCATCGAGTTGCCCAATGGCTTGCGTGATGGTCCGTTGGACTTCGTCGTTGGTGATGTGCTGGGTATAGAAAATGCCCAGAAGTCTTCTGTAGCATCTCATCTCCATGCTTTGTATTCTTCGTTGTAAATCTGCTGTGAGGGTCGATGTTTCGCAAGCGTATAGGAAGACGGAGATGACAAGGGAACGCAGCGGTCTTACTTTGGAATGTAGACTGATGGTCCTGTCTTTCAAAATAGGCTTCAACCTTGCCAGGACAGCAGTTGTTTGTGAGATCCTGGAGAGGAGTTCCTGTCGGGACCTATTGTCGGATATAATGGCTTCTAAATATTTGAAGCTATGCACTGTGTTGAGGGATTGGCATTGGACTTTGATGTCCATGTTGATGCCATTGGTGTTGTTGGTCGTCATTCTGGTCTTCTATGCACTTAATTCCATTCCATAGGCTCTGGAGGTGGTGTCAGGCCTCTGTAACAGCTGTTCAAGTTCTTGCTCCTCTCCAGCCAATCCATCAATGTCATCCACAAAACGGAGATTGGAGATTGCTCTACCCCCTATGCTGACTGTGCCTTCGTGATTTGCCAGGGCATCTGAAATGATGCGCTCTTGGAAGATGTTGAAGAGTGTTGGAGAGAGTATGCATCCTTGGCGCACACCGATTGTTGTTCTGAACCAGTTTCCGATGGCGCTGTTATGGAGGACTTCACTGGTAGCCTTGTCATACAGGCTTTTGATGACTTCAATAATTTTAGGGCTGATGTTGTACACTCTCATGGTTGCCCACAGAGCTGCATGCCAGACTCGGTCAAACGCCTTTTTGAAGTCTACGAACACATGATATAGATGTTGTTGGTGCTGTAGGTATCTCTCGCAAATTATTCTGAGGTTGAAAATGTGTCCAGTGGTACTTCGCCCTGCCCTGAATCCTGCTTGTTCTTCAGCTATGATTTGTTTAGCTTGGGGTTTCAACTTGCTGAGAATTATTTGCAGGAGGACTTTGCTGGGATGGCTGATGAGGCTGATGGTACGGTAATTTTCACACTCTGAATGTTACCATTTTTTGGAAAAATAATGACAAGCGATTGGGTCCAGATAATAATGAGGGCGTCAATCATCCCTTCTCCTCTAGCTTGAAGCAGTTCCGCGAGTATGTTGTCCACTCCCACTGACTTCCCCTTCTTTAGCGTTTGCACTGCGGCCTCAACTTTTTATCGTAGAATTGGGAGGATTTCATCTTCTTCTCTGTTCTCGGGACATGCTAGAACTGATGGGTCTCCGTTTGGTGTGTGGTTGTAAAGGTCAGAGCATAACTCTGTCCATCTGTCCAAGACTTCTTGTTTTTCTGTAAGGCATCTGCCAGATTTGCTTTGGATCGTGAAGACCTTGGCCTGTTTATCACTTGTAATTCGCTTTACAGTCTGGTAGGCCTTCTTGCTGTTGTTCTTGTTCAGACTGTTCTCTATTTCCTGGCATTGATCTTCTATCCAGTTCTCCTTTGCTGTGCGCATGCCTTTTCGGATGTCATTGTTGATTTTTCGGTTTTGTGAGATGTTCTTTTTCTGTTTAATCTCTCTTCGTTTATCACACAGATCCAAAAGATCAGGTGTGATCCACGGCTTCTTCTTTGGCCGGTGCTTGCCAAGGATCTCAGTGGCGGCATCTGTCACAGCTGAGTTGAAGGTGTTGACATCTACTTTACAAGCTCCCAAAATGAGCAGTGGTGAAAATTTCATTGTGGCCTGAAATATTTCTGCCACTTCCGGGTCTCGCAGTTTGTCCAGTCTAGTGCACTTTGCTGTGTTTATTCTCTTCAAGTGGAGCCGGAAAGACAGTATCACGAGATCGTGCTCACTTCCGATGTCTGCTCCTGGAAATTCAGAATCTGCGTGACACAGAGGGGTGCTCTTTCGGGGACGAAAGGAAGATTGTGGAACACAGACCAAAACCTTTAAAGAAATCCTTTCGTCGGCGGCAGGTTCCGCCCCCCCCCCCTCCCTTTCCGCCCTTCCCCCCACCTCGTGGAACACCGTGCACATCCAACAATGGAAGCCTTTAAGACTAATATAAACCTTATTTTGGACTCTTTGAGCAAACGAATGGAAAGCCTATAAAAAGTGTTGACAGCTCTTTGTCATCTAGATGGTTCTCAGGTCCCATCGGATCCTTCTGCTTACGTGCAGGCTGCCATTTCCAATGTCGCCAAGCCAAACACGCAGAAGGTCGTTTCTAAAGCCGTCCTCCCAAACCCGCAGACGCTGGGTCAAAAACCGTCACAAATTCTACGGCCGCCATTTCGGGCGGTGAAGGAGGTGGGCAGAAGGTCGCCGGTGCGGCCAAGCCACCCTCTTCCTTGAAGGAAAACGTCGGGAATAGTGGTGACAGCTAGGTGGGAAGAAAATCAGATGGAGCAGGACATGCGTACAGCAAGTCGCTCTCTAAATATCCGACCAGGGGCGGCGGTGGCGGTGAGGGTAAAGACAGATCAAAGTCTGGGGGAGGGAAAGACCCCTTTCATGCACAGGTGATCAGGATATTGAAATGAGTAATCTTTTTGACAGCCTGATGGAAACCTATCCTATCCTATTCCGTAACTCGAAGGTCGTTGGGGCTCCACAGATGGTCGTTTAACCAGCGTACTCCATCTTTCTCTGGCCTCAGCAACCCTCATGGCTTCGCTCAGTGTCAAGCCAGTCCATTCTCGAATGTTATCCTCCCACCTCTTTTTCTGTCTTCCTCTCCCTCTTCTTCTACCGTGCAGGATGGACTTTGCAAGGCCTGATGCTCTACTGACGTGGCCATACCATCGGAGTTTCCGTTTCTTCACCACTGTGAGCATGTCATCATGTTTAATGTTATAACAGACTAAGCAAGCTTTCAAAAAACGTTCTGTGGTCCCGATTCTGCTCTTTGTAGTCCCATGGACCCTGTAAGCGTTGATTGCCTATCGATCTATCAATGGATCTCCACCAGAAAAGGTTTGCGATTTCTTTCTCATGGAAAGATCCTGAAGTGCTGACAGTGAATCGGATATGATTAAAAACAAAGATCGTTTGGACTGGTAAAGCCGTTTTCTTCTACCCATCCTTGAATTTTATTTATGCAAAGGTGAAGTTGACGCTCCACCCCTGCCAAGATTGTACATTTAGCCGAGATAAAGAAATCATCAGCAAACAGGGATTTATTGATGCCAGGTTTAACGTTTTTAAATATGTTGTTGATCTTGATATTAAACAAAAGGGGAGAAAGAATGCTCCTTGACGGACACCCATCTCCTGCTCTTAAGGATCTGATAAAGTGGAAGCAATTCGGATCTGAAACTTCCTATCAGTTAAGAAATATTCAACACAATGGGTACATTTCCACGGAAGCCTAGTAGTTCTAGATCTTTTAAAATCCCGAATTTCCAAACCGTGGCTCACGTCTTCTCAAACAACACGGAAACAACGTGTTCACCGTTAGCCAACGCGTCTCTGACGAACCATTCGAAACGGACGAGATCATCATAAGTGCTCCATTTTTGCGAAAAACACATTGAGACATATCAATAGCGTTGATGGTTTCTAACTGCCATATCAAACGCTCATAGATTATTCATTTCCATTGCTTTGCACAAGCAGCTTGTAAGGGCAATAGGCCTGTAGTTGTTTGGATCAGAGTGATCCTTACTCGGTTTAGGGATTGGGACAACTGCTTCCCACCAAGATGAGGGGAAAAAAACCGAAGACCAGATATTATTAAACACAGCCAAGAGAATGTTAAGGGAATCTTTAGGCAGGTGCGAAATTACCTGATAATGAATATCATCAGGGCCAGTGGTAGAGTTATTTGATTTGAGGATGGAATCAAGTTTGTAGGAATCTTCTGAGAATAAAGATAATTATTTTATAACACGCACAAAGAGTATTATGACAATTTGGCGAGCCTGCCAGGATCCTGGTAGTCTCGCCAAATTGTCATAATCATTAAACATGCAGGCTCGCCAAATTGTCATAATACTCTTTGTCCGTGTTATAAAATATGTCACGTCACCCGAGTGGGTTCAGTCATCTTCAGCTCAAAACAGCGAGTGTAGGAATCGAACTCAAACTAAAAAAACTAACACAAATGCCAGATGAACATTTACACTCTTTTATTCAACAACCAAACACACAGGAGAATGGGAAATCTAAACCACCCCCAACCCTTAACCGGACCCATAACCCCAACAATTAACAAACAAGTACCTCCCTTGTCTAATCAGAGACCTCTGACACTGTACACAAGATGCCCACACAAAAATATGCAACAATCAGAAAATAAAGCTGAAACAAATCCGACTAAAGGCTTAAGAGTTCAGTCATCAAGACTTGAAGAATATATAGTTAAACTGTCTGGTTTTGATACTCAAATGTTCACTGTCTATAACACTCTTGCTTTTCTAGATTATCACCAAATGATGCATCAACACAAAAATAGTAAATGCACAATGCTCTAAACTTCACTGAATATGTAGTTTGTTTTATGTGTGTGAAATGTAAGTGTGTATGGCTGTGGAAGTGCGCTGTGCCGTATGCAGAAAACCCAAGTGGTCGTCTCCCGGTCGTCTGGGGTGTCACGAAGTGCCCAGGCGGCGATGATCGCGCAACCCTCCCTCAGAGCAGCACCCACGATGCCAGAATGGGGAAACGGCAGCGGAAGCAGCAGTAGAAATGACATCAAGTACAGCAAAAACAGCAAATAAGGCCCAATTCGGTCAACAAATACATCGTCTTACTAATCTACCACAATAAAAGTAAACAATACAAGGACAATAATAACTCCTTCCGCCGTCCGCCATCTTGACCTGTTATTTATGCATTACACCAATTCATAATTCTATAATTAATATACTTTCTTATAAACATGATTGTTCATACAAATGCACATTATAATTCCATTCCTAGTCAACAATCTTGACTCATCCTCACTCTCACCTTCATCATCCTTCTCCATACTATAGTACATTGTCTCCCCTCTCTCACATTCATCGGTCCTGATTTGGCTCGGAAGAGTCCGCTGGACCTAAAGCAACAATCAATCAATCAATCTCAAAATCATCCCACTCTAGCATACTATAATACATCGTCACCCCTCTCTCATACTCATCTCACCTCTCTCATATTATCATGTATACTTCATCGTCATCCTTGACCTCGTTTGGCAACAACATCAACAACATTATTACATTTTATATATTTAAACAAGAAAATCATATAGAAAAATACTATTTAGCAAAATATATCCCCTTTTCCCTCATCCAACATCATTCATTCAGGTACCATGCTCGGAGTGCATAGCCACTAAGGAACTGAGATACTGGGCACACACTCACCTTCAAGTCCTCGGCCTGTGAAGTACAGATAACACACAACACCACTCCACGACACAACACAACACAATACTATCTGCTGAGAGTAGATGGTTCATTCAATGCACTATACTACGCTCATGGAGCATCTCAGCACCAGCGAGGTCACTGAGCCTTGGGTGGTCCCTAAGCAAAGAGTACACACCCTTAAGAAAAGACTCTACACCTAAATCACACAGAAATGGTGGCAGTCATAATCCTTCCACTACTGCTAAAGAATTTCTTCTCTATAGCAATATTTCCAGTACTTTGGTCATTCTTGTCCTTGCGAAGGAGCAAGACCTCGGGTGGTTCTAACACAAGATAAACAACCCTTCAAGAAGATTCCTACAAACTTGATACCAGTTTGTAAACACTTTTTAATGATCCAATATCACGCATACACGCATTCATCAAAAGGACTCTCATACAATTAAACAAGTTGAGACAGAGAGATAAACTTGAAACACTGAAGACATAAAATACACAACAGTTGGAACACAACACTTATATACGTTTTGCTAATTTTATGATTCTCTTCTTTCTCACTCAAGGTAGAAGAATAATAATAAAAACGGAATTCAAGAAAACTATAAGTCCTAGAGTAATAAAATAGGAAATAGCTGAACTATAATATGATTTATTGTCTTGAAGCAATCCCGTTTCTGGTCTGACAGAAAATTACATTTATCAAGTTATGAAAATATTTTATGCATTTACAAAATTAGTTTCAAGACGTTTCCAACAAGTAAATCATAAAATATAAATATTCAAATTACCGTGTCTGTAATGAACAGAATTCAGAATCACCACATTGAAAAACAGAAGTAGCCTACAGGCATAAACATGAATCAACAAAGTTTACGCAAGTACAGGAAAACAATCAAGAATATAGAAAACATACAATTAGTTTTGTACTCACGTGCTTCGTAGAGATAATCCGTGAATTACACACCTCAGAATAACACATAAAGAATCCCGGTCGGGTCACCGTCCACGGAGAGAACTAAACGTAAAGAGTCTCACTGAGACTATGGTTCGATTTGTCTATGTGTATCCTCTGTCTCTGTCCATGTATTTTCTTTCATTCTCTTCGCGTTAACCTTCTCCTTCTCCTTTCCTTGTTTCTTTTCTTTCTCTCTTCTCCGTTCACTTCTCCATCTTCACTCTTCTTCGGCTGCTGCAACCGCCGCTGCTGCTGCTGCCACCGCTTCTTCGCCTTTATTCTTCTTCAGCCACTACTGCTGCCACCACTTCCTCTTTTCTTTTCTTTTCTTTATCTTCTGCGTCGCTTCTTTCTGTCACCGCTGCTACTTTTTGTTCTCCTTCGTCTTCTTCTTTCTTTCATTCTCTCTCCTGTCTTCTTCTTTCTGCTTCCCCCTCTCTTCTTCTTCTTCTTCTTTCCTTCCTCTTCTTCCTTCTTCTTTCTTCTTCTTCTTTCTCCTTTCTTCTTCCGGCTTCTTTCTTCTTCTTCTTTCTTCTTCTTCTTCAGCTCGAGGCCCCCAGCAGGAAACTTCTGCAGACACAGCTGCGAGAAGTTCAGAGGAACCACTCCTTAGTACAGTCAAGAAAGGAATGAATATATATTTGAATGTACATTGGTGAACTGTCATGTGACCAGCTCAACCAATCAGAATTTAGCTATCAATAAGAAAAAGTATTACCAGTATATACTCACAGAAAGAAACTACAATATCTATAGTCATCGGACCAAAATACTATAAACCCGGTCCGTGACAAATAATAATAATAATAATAATAATAATAATAATAATAATAATAATAATAATAATATTAATACGATGACAACGACGACGACGATGAAGAAGAAGAAGAAGAAGAAGAAGAAGGAAAAAAGAAAGGAAGAAAGAAAGAATATATAAATAATAACAACAACAACAATTTTTAAAAAAAGCTCACAGATTCACTTACTTTTACACAAAGGTGATATTCAAATTCAACACCACCTTCGCCGATTGGCAGTTTCCCACTCACCCACAAATTTATTACTGCACAAACTTCCTTATTTCTTTAGCACTTCAGTGTAAAACATCAGTGACCCATTGCAGCACAGTTCACAAGCGAAACCATTGTTTGATATTAAGAGTTGAATTGATAGAGAATTCCTATTTTCAATGGTATTCGGGCGCTTTGTTTCCCTTTGCTGTTTTCTTCCTTTCTTTGCCTTGATACGGTTTATTCATCTACCGCTCTAACTCTAGTGGAGTCTTGGGCCTATAATGTGGATCTATAATAACATGAAAGTTGGAGTATTTTGCAATACTTTACGCCTTTCATTTCCCAACATGACACTGACCTTGAAACGACCCTGACTTTAGGATTACTGTGACCTTCACATGACCTCTGACTCTGAGGCTCTTGTTTGATCAAATAAATCAATGTGGCTGTGCAATGTGTGTCAAATATATGGAAATATTCCTTTGTTCAATTACAAATTCAAACGTATTCAGTAATGCCTAAGATGACCTTGACCTTCAAGATCAAACCAAAAAAACAATGACTGATAATTGTCGAGCTCTCATGGCTGTCTACCATCCTACCACGTTTCGTTGTCATACATTTTTTTGAAAACAAAAGTAAAAAGAAAGAAAGAAATTAAAAAATTGAGTGAGAACATAATTATTTATCTATGTAATCATTCTTATATAGCGCTTTTTTGGCTCAAGAGCTGCTCAAGGCGCTGGCCAATATAGGATGTAACTCAAGCCGCCCAGAGCGCTCACTTGCAGTTTTTGTGCGCATTGTTTAACGCCAAGACAGTTGAGCACAATCCTTGGCGACAGGGGATGTGGAAGAAGGGACCTAGTGTTTGTTGGGTGCATTTGTGTAGTCGGCACTCGCCTGTCTACCACATGAGCATGAGCAGGATCTTTTTAAAGTCCGTGCCATGGAATGCCTGCGTGCACAGACTAGACCTTGGTTTAAACTCTCTTCCGATATTCATGAGGTAGTTTTTTTGCCTTTTTCTTCTCAGATTCTGGACATGCCAGATGTGATCACTTTGGGATACCCTGCAGATCGAGCAATGGCACAATTTGAAGAGTGGAACCAAAAGGTGCGGGCTGATGTCCCTACAGCTTTTCTCATGACCATTCGACTCTGCCGATTTACACCTGGAGACCAAAAACTCTATTCTCGGTATCTAAAATTCCTGCCACCTGGTTCTAAAAACAATCTCATTCTGGCAATCACATTCTGCGAAAATGCTGAGGGACATGTCGACAAGGAGATACAGAAACATGACTTTCTAAAGAGTTTGATAGAAAAGGTAAACGGACGTTACCTTACATTTGCCGAGAATGACGACTCACGACATCTGGAAGAAAACAGGAAAAATATGCTCGAATTCATAAAAGACATGGCTGTTGTACGACTTGCACCCAGAAAGAAGATGGGGAAAAAAAGGTATGGTGGTAATAATCAGCAAGTCCAAAACATCAAATTTTTGTTGTTACTGTTTAATATGTATATCTGAATGTTAAAGAAAACAAAGGTGAACTATTGCAAGGATGAGAACAAAGGTTCAAATGTCAGTCAGTCCCTTACCAAATATAGTTTGAATAGTCTTACACTTTTTAGAGGGAGCTATGTGACACCTTACTACTTTTCATTGGAGATATAAATACACTTTGCCATGTAGAAATGTGAAAATCTGAGTAGAATCTCTAATTAAACTAAAATGATGTCACATGTACAAAATAGGCGGCTTATTGCTTTTTTCAGCACGCAAGAGTCAAGTCTTCCAGGAAGGCCTACGTACCGTGTGGTGGTGATGGGAAAGCAAGGCTCGGGCAAGAGCACAGTGTGCAACAAGATACTGGGACGTACTGCCGACGTTCTTTTTCCTGTCTATTCTGGTTTGAGTGGCCATCAGACTACCCATTTCCAGTGTGAATCCACCAACACTGGTGACTTTCATCTTTGTGTAAGTGAAGTTGTAAAAATGTCCTCTCCCAGTTGATCAATCCCACCCGCAATATGAAACAGACTGAGTAGTAGTTAAAGTATAGGAATGGTAAAAATAATCAAGATCAGTTGTCATGTTTGAGATAATGAAAAATTAACTGTGGGTCCGGACTCCTTGTGCCATGAGGTAGGTTATGTCGCGATGTTTTTGTCTTCCGGGAGTAGACTGCCGTGTCTGAGTGTGGGACCTAGAAATTCTATCTCTTCGTAACCTAACAGGCACTTGGTCGGCCGAGCTGTGAGTCCGGTGTCACTAAGTCGCTGGAGAACGGTAGAGAGAAGTCATAAGTGGTCATCCCAGGTGTGGGTCGTGATTAATATATCATCCATAAAGTGATGAAGTTCTTCATCTTGAATGGGCGCGAGAAGCTGTCTCATCATGCATGAGATAATGCTAGGTGCGTTGTTCAGTCCAAACAATACAATACAAGGTTATTGCTTTAGGTCCAGCGGAGTCAACAGTCCAAACGGTAAGACATTAAACTCATAGTGACCATCAGCTGTACTGAAGGCTAGATATGGTCTTAGGTGCTCTGGCACCGGTATCTGATAGTACCCTTTGCTTAGGTCTATTCGCGAAAAGTATTTTCCGTTTTCAGTTTCGCGAACAGTTGTTCTGTATCTGGCAGCGGTTCTACCTGGAATTCCGTAACTGCGTTAAGTCGGCGATAATCTATGCATAAGCGATGTTCTCCGCTCGGCTTACGTAATAAGACTATTCCAGCGCTCTATGAGGAGGTAAAGGGGGAGATGATTCCGGCCTCTAAGAGGGTTGCTATCTCCTGCTTGACAGCGGATTGTTTTGCAAGAGGGATAGGATAATTATGGTTTTACCCGAACAGGGGTAGTGTCAGTCAAGGTCATTGTCACTTCAACTAACGGTGTCTGTCCAGGTATGTCCGTCAACACTGCTTGGTGTTTTGCAACTATCTCCATCATTTGTCTTTGTCTGTCTGTTGATAGTTTTGGGTTGATAGCTACGTCTCTGTGGGTCTCACTAATTTTCAGCGGGTACTCGATAGCTAAATCCTCTGTTGCTTCGACTTCTTCTGCTATAGACAAAGCCATTAAATGATCTGTGGATGTTGCGACGTCGCGTAGGTGTTTGCGCTTTTCTGTGAGCGGCAGTGGGCCTACGATGTTTACTGCTACTCTGTGGGATGGGGTACCGGTTACGGGCGTTTCGCCTAGCGTTACTGGGACTCCTATCTCTTGTTGGTCTACCTTCTGGCACTGGGGGCAGGAGTGGACAAAGTGTGTAATGTCCCCTGTTATTCCAGGACAATCATAGTGAGCGGTAATTCTCTGAAATGTTGCACTCACGCCCATGTGCCCGCTAAATGCAAATGGCGTGTCCTACCTCTAGTACCAGGGGTCTATGTTTGGCAGGGACAACTAATTGAGAGTGGTCGTGGTCTGTTTGTCTGTAAAGTAGTCCGTTTTTCTCAATGAACTCTCCTTTCTGAGGTGGGTTATGCGCCTGAGGGAGTTTTTTTGTAGCATTTAGCTAATGTGGGGTCAGCTAGTTGTTCCACCCTCATCTCGGCTGGGGCCGGATTAGCAGGGAGATTATCTGCAGCGTCCTATCTGGTCTGTGTTCTAGTTTGAACTGCTGCAACAAATTCAGGAGCAGTCGGAGTTCCTAAATACACATATCTGCACCCAAGTATAATGTCGTTGTCATGAACTGGCTAGTTTTAACTCTGCTTATTACTATTTAGCCATGTGTAGTCTTTGTAACAGTAGAGAGTCAGTAGATTACACAGCAGCAATTAAAGTACACACAGCGAGCTAGCCACACACAACGCAGTGAGTCAGCACTTGAGCTTTGAATCTGACCATTTAAACCAATCAGAGCAGGCTAAGCGGGTAGAGCAGTTTGACTGTGTCAGACCCTAGCGGAGTTTGAATCAGTCGTGTGTGAGACGAGGAAGAGTCAACATCTCCACAGTTAGAGAAATCTCTTCACTCATAGACCAGGAAGCAGGACTTTAGAATCTTAGAGTTCTCTCAAGTCATCACGGGCCTGAACTTGTCAAACAGGTAAATGAACACCCTTCTGTTTCATCGTGATATATTTATATTATTGTTGAAATTATGTTTGAAGAATTTGCTATGCATAAATGTGAATTATTAATCCGAATTTGCCGTACCACATGGAAGAGCCGACCACGAGGCTCAACACGACCGGTTGCGCCGCCATGTTGTATACCATACGGAACCACTGTTGTTTAACTTATATGTATGTTTGCAGACCAGTGGCTGTACCACTGAATGTTTATATTATTATTAATTCTGTATGTGTATAGTTAGACACGATTGATATTTATGTATGTATAGGAATTTAGAGTGAGATTACAGCGGACCCCGGAAGTAGCAGAATGTTCGTCGCTTATGTATAGAGATGTGGAGCTATCACTGAGGGCTACTTGGCTTTCAGTGAGACGCTCTGCACAAACCGATTGTTCAGGGTTGTGCAGAATTTTGTCTCTTATATTACAGACGAGCAGGCGAGCTATCCCGAGCTATCCCGAGCTATCCTGTGCACCCCACTCCACAGAAACGACTAGTTGGTTGAGGAGCCTCTACCGCACAAGTCGGAAAGAGCTACCTTGAAAAACACCCTGTCAGACCCCACAGCGTGGCAAGGGAACCCAACTACACAACGACAAAGGTGTACCAGAAGCTACCTCACAGAAGGACTTCGACCGCACCATCAGAAAGTTAAGTGTAATCAACGAAGGTGCACTTAAACTCTTCAGAAACTGTAAAACGGACCACAGTAGTCCAACTCTTCAGAAACTGTAAAACGGACCACAGTAGTCCAAATCTACATGAAATATAATAGCAAGTGCCCGAGGAAGATATAACAGCTGCCTAGACTATCAGCGATCGAACTATTAGCAGTAACTGAGACTTTTTAAGTTAGATTAGTACTTAGAGAATCTTGTATAGAGTAGAAGAAATAAATGTGTGATTTTAACTGTTATCAAGTGGCTGGACTACATATGATTCATAGCCGTGTGAAAGCTAGTGTGACAGTAATATTTTACCATTTTTCTATCTATCTCTGTACCCCAACCTTAACACAGAACGAGCTAAACAAATAAATTTATTAAAGTAATTCATAGGGTGACGTACTAGCAGTTCCCACCGAATAAACGTGAGGGTCCATAATTCCATTGTGCAGAGCCCATAAACCCCACGTGACAGTCATACAGAGGTTTATCCATTACTTCTGCTTTCACCTTTCCTGACACATATCGGGAGTCTACATGGACTATCGCAGAAGTAACCGAGCCGTGGAAGACGCGGTTCTTTCCCTTGTTCAGTACTGTCAGGCGCACATAGAGCAGGGTGGTTCATTTGCCAGAATCTTATATGTAGACTTTTCGTCTGCCTTTAATACCGTGCAGACCCATCTCTTAGTGCAGAAGCTGGAAGCGATGAACCTGAACCCCCACCTCACCCTGTGGGTGGCTGACTTTCTGTCTGAGAGAACACAGACTGTATGTGTCAGGTCTCCCGCCTATGGCCCCCCACCCCCTCTCCCTCCGTCCTCCTTCTCTACTGATGCAGCTCTCGCTGTCTGCTCGTCTCTCTCCTCCTGCTCCTCCTCTGTCAAAACTATCAACACGGGGACCCCTCAGGGCACTGTCATCTCCCCCTTTGTCTTTACACTCTACACAGATGACTGTCGCAGTGACCGAGAAGATCTCAGGATCATCAAATTTTCTGATGACACGGCTCTTGTTGACACTTCAGATTCAGCAGCTAATTATGAAGAAAGTATATCAACCTTCGCACAGTGGTGCGATCAGAATTGTTTGGAACTAAATGTGACCAAAACAAAAGAGATGGTAATAGATTACAGGAGAAATGTAACAGATGTGGCGGCACTCCAGCTGAAGTACAGGTGGTAGAGAGGGTGGAGGAATACAAGTACTTGGGCACAATTGTTGATCACAAATTAAACTTTTCCAGAAATGCCGAGGTTGTCTACAAGAAATGCAGACAAAGAATGTACATCTTGTATCAGCTAAGATCTTTTAAAGTGTCCAGCCATATCATTGAAATGTGTTACCATGCGTTTATTGAGTCTATTCTAACCTTCTCTTTTATCTGTTGGTTCAAGGGATTGAATGTGAAGAGCAAGAATCAGTTGTGTGGAATAGAGAGTGTGTGCAGCAAGATAGTTGGCAAGAAGCAGGCGACTCTGGAACAACTGTTCAACAAAAGAGCCCTCAGCAAGGCAGTCAGAATTCAGAGAGATCCTACCCACCCACTTTCCTGTCTGTTTGAACTTCTTCCATCTAATCACAGATTCCGGTGTGCACTAATGCGTACACAGCGCTACAAAAACACCTTCATCCCTACTGCCATATCAATGCTAAATGAGGCCAATACCAGACCATCAAAACAAAAACTGTCTAGTCTTGATGTAGGAGTCTCCCAACTATCTCGCTGAGTGTATGTGCATGTTTGTATGAAGGCAGCCGCATGTGTGTGTTTGTGAGTGTGTATAATATGTTTACTATGAATGACTGTAAACCAACTTTTAAAATACCATTTACGTGATTTACCTGTATTTTTTGACAACTGTTATAATCAGTCAACAGTATTATTGCTTATGTTGATCATAGTTTCATACAGTTATATATTGTTGACCTACTAAGATTCATATTAAACTGAGATTATTTATCTAACACTGTTGCAACAAAATAACTTTTTATAAGTCCAGAGTGGTAAACTATCATATACACTATGTTTGTATGTATTTTTAATATATTTTAACTGTCTAAAAGGGGCATTGACATACGTGTGATAGAACCAGAGTGTGTGGATAGGTGAAGGAAAAGATGAAGTGTAAGAGTAGGCAAGTGATTAGATTTATAAAATGTATATACATTTAGTATTGATTTTTAGCTCTGTTAAATGTTATAACATGACTGTTTTTAATTATGTTTTATATGCCTGACATACATTGCTGTGAAGTTCCTTATGGGATAATAAAGATTTGTTATATTGTATTGTATTGTATTGTATTGTATTGCAATGGGTAAGGTGGAGGCGGGTATGGATCGATCAGGGCCTTGCAAAGTGACGGTCTCGTTTGTGATGTCCTCAGCCGTTACAAGAGTTCGGCTGACGATTGTAACGAACACGTTTCGTACACGTTTGTGTAGGAAGACATTGTGACGTCACTGTGTTATTCAGCATCGAAATGATAATTTAGTTTGTGAGCTGTGTTAGCTCAGAGACGACATATCAGCCGAAGTGAACGGACGTATTCGTGGGTGCGCTAATGAAGCCTGATTCTGCTAAGGATTAAGATAACTGTATCTAAGAATACAGGTATTTATTATTATTATTATTGGTATTTATAATGAGCTGTAAAGCTATCCATACGAAAAGGGAAAGTATTGCTTTTTATGAATTATTGGTTTAGAGTGCAGAAGAACCCATGTTTGAAAGAAGTACGATAACTGATAACTCGTGTCAATACTTATTTGATCGTGTAATTGTCATGTGTGACTCAGTTTGTAACTATGATGCCATTGTTATATTCATTCATATATGGGGCTGAAATAGGAATGTAATTCAGTTGTATAATTTTATATCTATTGATGAATGAATGGGTATGAATATGTTATAAAATGAAGGTGAGCTGTGATTGTAATATTTGGCTCATAATCCATTGTGTGTAGGCTACGCAATGTATGTACAGTGTAAAGTGGCTATAGGTATTGTCACAGAAATGGTGACAATAGTGATTGTAGTGGTGTAATGGCATATAGAAGACATTCTGCAAAGGAAATGGTCTTCAAGCATTATGAGTTATAAAGATGTGTCAAAGACATACAGACTCTTTAAGTATAAGAGCGGAAATTTACGATTGTGTACATGTTGTATACAGTGGGACCGGTACGGAGCGGAATTCCCCCTGGTATGAGGCCGATGGAACTATCCTTGTGACAACGTCTTTGAGACTGGAAGTGGACACCATCGAAGCCGGTTCTCTCCTTCGTCAACCATCACTGTTGTAGACGTACAGCAACGGTGACGAAGAACTTCTCCAGACCTGGGCCAGGGGACCACCTGCAGTGTTCCCCAGGAGTAGCCTTGTTTCGTAGCTTCGACTGAGAGACCGAGAATCTCTGTCACATTGTTGTAGGGTCTGTGAGTATTGTTATTAATACTTGACACTCAATATTCAATTCTTCAAGTCGTCGATGTGATATCATTGATTGTGTCGACACTAATGTGAACAGTAGAGTCGAGTGACGTCTCGAGAAGGAGACAACGACTTCTATAGTATCGTTTGACTGTGAAAGCGCCAAATTGATAAACAGCCCATACGGCACTTACTGACTATCTGTGTGAGTTTATTATATGCTGAAGAGAATAGTGTGGTTTAGTGTGTATGCAAATGATCTAATGTATCTGTGAATGGTTTAACGTATATGTAATTGATTTAATGTATCTGCGAACGATTTAATGTATATGTTCATGTTTGAGTGAGAAATAGTATAACAGAAGGGCAAAGAGAGATAACTGCGTAGACTTTGTCCTTGTCTGTAAGCACGTGTGTGGTGGTGGATGAGAATTTAAAGTAAATAGAGATAGAGCATGCATCCTTAGACTGAGCGTCAGACAACCACACTCACACACTCACTCATTAGACTAAACATAGTTATATATACTACTCAACAAAAGTTAGGGATCACCTTGGAAAATGGAAATCATTTTATTTGTCATTGTTCTCTTATTTATTATTCATGCAGGCAATTTAGTGTTGCTAGCTATAATCAACAATAGGTTAAAGATTCGGCTTCACGTGAAAGCATGAACTTTGTTCATTACCTCTTTGTACTGTAGAAAATCAAACATTGGCTATTGTTTTCAAAATTAGGCTTTTGTGTAAACGTCTATTTTTAGAACACCTAATGAGCTACACACTAAAATTATAGTGCACGTGCAAGATGTGCCATTTACCTGTGAGCTCAGGTATTTTTTCACGCTATAAATGCATTGTCTTGTTTGCTGTATGGCAAAATGTATCCATGCCCCCAAGAAGAAAACTCAACGAGTTTGACAAAGGCAGAGCAATAGCATGGGTCCAAAACGGCGTTTCAAAGCGAGAAGTAGAAAGACGACTAGAAGTTTCCATCTCAGTCATCGTACGGTTGACGGAACGCCTCAATGCCACTGGAAGTGTGAAGGAAAGGCCAAGGTCAGGTAGGCCGAAAAGCACAACACCACGAGAAGATCGGCTAGTGCATCGAGAAGCGCTGCAGACGAGAAGTGTTGGCGCTATCAACATCAGAAGACGGCTACGGGCGGCTACTCACACCAACGTCAGTGAGCAGACCATTAGACGTTGCCTTCACGGGTTTCAGCTACGATCTCGCCATCCAGCTGTCCGACCCCGCCTTACACCAGCACATAGACAACAGCGTCTGGGCTTCTGCAGACGATACATGCGGTGGGCACGGCAACAATGGGCACAAATACTCTTCAGCGACGAATCCCGCTTCACTTTAAACCATAATGAGGGGCGTCTGAAAGTTTGGAGGCGACCAAGAGAAAGATTTATTGACGCTACAGTGCAGGAGAGGGTAGCTTTTGGCGGAGGTTCGGTTATGGTCTGGGGAGCTTTTAGTCTTCATTACAGAACTCCCTTGCATCGTGTAGAAGGCAACCTAACTGGCCTTCGCTACCGGGATGAAATTCTGAGAACACATGCCTTACCTACACCGCAGCAGATGGGACCTCAGGCCACTTTTCAAGACGACAACGTTCGCCCACACAGAGCCAGGGTAGTAACCGACCTTCTCCAACAGGCAGGAGTCAACACAATGGACTGGCCAGCTTGCAGCCCAGACCTCAACCCCATCGAAAATCTGTGGGATGAATTGGACCGACGTTTGAGGACCAAACACCCCCCACCCAGAGATGCCAACCACCTGTTCCAGCTTTTGGAGGCTGAGTGGCAGGCCTTGACCCAGGAGGTATTCACCAACCTCATTAACTCCATGAGAAGGCGCTGTGTCGAGTGTCATGATAACCCAGGTGGCCACACACACTACTGAAATGTTTTAAGCCAAGACAATGGTCAATTTGCTTATTTTTGTTATTATCAAGACTCAATATAAGTTTAAAAATCTGTTTTGTGAAATAAAATTTTAACCCCTTCTTGGTTTAAGGCAGGGGAAAAAAAGTTCATCTGCCTTTTCCTGTGTCAGTGATTGTCCCCCCCCCCCCCTTTTTTTTTTTTTAATGATTGCCTAGCTAATTTTCTGTCTGTATGTTTTATTTATATTTTTTTTGGCATTTTCACTTTTATTTTGAAAAACGTACATGAAAATGTTTATAATGATAATGATAATGGTGATAGCTAAAGTTTTGTGCATTAACAAGATTTTACAATAAATTTGTAAAGACATTGGATGTGTGTGTTTATATTGGATGCAGAAGTTTCCAGTTTTGTTGCGAATCGCGGGATTCACATTAGTGCTACACCAAACCTCCATTTGCTATGGTTTTTCTGTTAAATTGCTACACCACAACCCGAAAACTCCTTGACAGGTATGTTGTTCCGCGGTGAACATTCTAGTTTCTGGCGTCATCCAATCGCGTAACTGTTCGCTAAGAATTAGTTCAGCTAGATCTTCGAATGATTCTTCTAGGTTGGATAAGGCTAACCATTTATGCAAGTAGGTTTCCAATCTGTCTATGAACTGACTATGGCTTTCACTTTTATCTCTCCGCGAGTTGCGCAATTTTTTACGGTAGGTTTCGGAGGTCAAACTCGAACCAAACTAGGAGTGCTTTATTTAGAGCTGCGTAATCGTTACTTTGTCCTGTGGGCAATTTTGCGTACACGTCATAAGCTGTACCTCTCAATCCTTGAGCTAATTTTATATTCCATTTGCTAGAGTCAAGTTCGAATTCCTGTGCCAAGCGCTCGAACCGATCAAGATATGCATCTATCCTATCAACTTTATCGTCAAATGGACTTAGAAACAAATTCAAGCCTGGAGTGATGGAAGGAGGTTGGGGAGGATTTTCAGACAAGGATGACAGTAGGCTAAAATTCGGGTCGGTTGCCTGAGTGGCTATCAATTGGTCTCTCTGTCCCTTGCTTCCATTTCCAACCATTTTAGACATTCCGCCATCTCTAATTCCATTCCTTTTAATTTTTCTGCCTCTTCCAACTCATTGAGTCTTAATTTCTCGGCGGCCTTCTGCGCAGTCTCTTTCTTCAATTCTAGCTTTTTCTGCGTGGATTATCTCCTCAGCTCTGGATTTTTCCAGTTTATCCCACTCGGTAGTTACATACGAGATTAGCTCTTGCCCGGTCAATCCTAATGCTTGACCTTCTCTTAATTCCCGGCGAACCTTAATGAAATCAGCCATGCTAGATTTCTAGATCTCCAGAGACTAAAAGTAAAATAACCTAACTACTAATAGTCAATCTAGTTTAACACAAGTATAATCGAAATATCCCTATGTGAGATGTTACCAGCAATCGAAAACAATTTTCAATCAATGAATAAGAAACAATTATCTTACATCAATCAATACATACATGTGCATACAACAATCAATACAATCATGCGATTAAAAAAATCAAGAAAATGTTTTTCCCAATGCCAGAGTTAACTCCCGGATTTTGTACTCGACCACTGTTAAGTATCCTAAGTAAGATAATGCTTTGTATTCGTTATTATCTTTGGTTACTCAAGATATAGATACTAAAATTTATTATCCCGGACGAGCCCCCATATGTGATGATATTCTGGGGAAGATACGTTTATCTTACTAGGGGGTAAGACTTATTAATAGGGGCCTTTGGGCTACCACTATCGATCGTTCTTTTACCAGAGTTCCAGAGCGATGTGAGAAACAGATCTCGGTGCTTGGTCACATAAAATTTATATTTGTTCTCGGATTTTTAGTATCATTTGGCTCAATTTGGGAAATGCTGATTACTAATCAAAAGACTAGATTATTACGTCTCAAGGGAAGAAAACTAATAGCTACACAACAATACAAATAGAATGACACCAGTCGTATGTATGTAATTTCTCGTTTTATATATTCAACACCACTTTTACATGTACTTCATTAAAGGGGTCTTTCGGAACGGGTAAAAGTGAAAGTGATTGTGTGTTCGTTTCGTCCAACAAGAGGCACGCCGGGAGATTCTTACGCCGCGTTACGAAACGAAACGAACGTGTTTCTGTGCGCTTTCGATTCCAGCACCTAGTTTCGTTGTGATTTTGCGCGAGTGACTTCCCCTAACCCACTTTCTTCTTCGAGGCAGAGCACTATTATGCCTACGTAAGGCTTCTTCTAACAAATCATGATTTGACACGAATGTAACGATTAGGTTGAACTTTAAAGATGGATTAGTGCTCTAACATTGAAGATATTTTACATTCTAGCTTCGAGTTTCATTTTTGTCACATAAAACAGTTTTTGGACTGCTGATTGGTGATAAAGAATAGATAGATTCTAGACAGCCATGACGGCATGAGGGTTTGGGCACTCTTTTCAGTAGCTCGTTTGAAAATACGTTTTAAGTCTGAGACCGAGTTTAGATCCCCATTATTCCTTCTAAAATGGTTGAGTAATGTACCATATACAAATTCAAGTCATTTTTGGACATTTTACAAACGATTTAATAACCAAAATGTACTCACTAACATTAGTTCGTGGGAATCAGGTTTTCCACGAAGTTTTATTCCTTGTGGTAGGCAGACTTCGTGACCTTTCACCACGGGAAGTTAAAGCGTCACATAAATTGCTGACGTCACAACAATAAGTAGTCCCGATTCACATTCACTTTCACTTTCACCCGCTTTTGAAAGATCCCTAATAATTCTAAGAGTTCGATGTGCTGGGAAAAGTTTGTCAGCAGGTCTTCTTCATCTATGCTACGCAATTCTACGATTTGAATGTTCGTAGTTTAATAAATGATCTAGTGGTCATCTAGGCTTTCTCGAGGGTAGAACTCAGCATTTGTGGGCGACTTATCTAGGCACGTGGGCGCGTGGTAGAGTCTGTCTGAGGGGTCTTGCCTCTCAGGTTAATCTGGTGAGTCGGGTGAGTCTTGTAGCTGCGAGGTTCGGACGTGGAGAGGTAGAATCTTGGTTGTTCTCCTTCTGTGCCACGGGAGCAACCGTCATGCGTTTGTCCCCACAAACCGTCCCAGAGCTGACCTGTATAAGTCAGAACTCTGGCTACAATATTCTCGTCAGATATAAGTGTGCGGTCTCCTCTGCAATGTGTCCCTAGCATCAGACACCTGCAAGGTTCCCATAAGCACACTTCGATCCGAATTTTAAGGCTAAGATACATCTATCCACATGCATGTGTCAGAAACAATAATCTGTTTCTGTAACTATATATATATATATACAATATATATATCATTAACATACTATTAATACATGGCAATCAATATAAAATAAACATACACATATAAAAATTACTAGTGTTATCTTACTTCTAGACTCTGGGATTCGTGAAACCGTCTTTTATTCTCTAGCACTCTCTCGATGAGGTGGAGATAGGCGGACACTGCAGTTTGATCCTTGGTTTGACCCTCGCAGCTTCGTACTTCGTATTCGACTGACTAGCTAAGGTTGGGCCACAAAGGATATGCAGGGGTTCCCTGATCTTCTGAAAAATCGTTTAACTCTCGTGTTAGTTAATCTCGCATATACGGGATTATTCGTTTTTATTTGAATATTTCCCACACCTGTCCTATTAATGTGACACGTGCGATTCTGTGTTACCTTGGAACATCAGTGACCGGAGGTAGGATAGATTCACTAACGATAAGCGGTGCCTGGCTAGTTACCGGGGACAACGTTTTGGTCAGTTCGGCAAGTAAGCTAATCACAGTCATGGGTTGCTAAGTTTGTTAGATATTATCTGGAGAGGCTGGCGGCGTGACTGTCTGAAGAAAGTTAATTTAACATGTGTGGGCTTCTTTCTAGATAACTCGTAATTAACGTCAAGGTTTAATCGATGGTATCTAATTTGCGCTAAGCTAATTTACTACATTTTGTCGTCAATATTTCTGCTGTTACACCCACCCACCCATAAAAAATGAGTTATTTGTATTTTTTCCCTGTTTTTTGGTTTATAGACGCCTTCGTTTACTAGGAGCATGTTGCTTGCTGCCTTTGCTGTGAAAACCTTCAGAAGGAGAAACTGTAGATCGTTTCTGTAGTGAATGTAAATTGATGTTATCTTGGAAAAGCTTTCTGTTTGTTTATTTGTCAACTTTTCTCGAAGTCATGTTCATTGCTGCTGAAGACAATAGCTAGAATAGAATAACATTTTCAGTGGATCCAAATAGAGAAAGATTACAGAGTGTTGGCTGAAAATATTGTGTACAACAACTGGAGGCAAGTTGAGCAAGGGCAGGTTGTTTCAGCAACACAACTTGCCCCAAAAGACACAACCTGTCCACAGATGACACTATCTACCCCGCAGAGGTTATGCACAATGTTTCATTATATTACCCTTTAGTATTACTTTTTTTTAATGTTCACTTAAAACATTCCAATGATTTTCAGTTTATATTTTCCTAAATAGCTTACTTCTGCTCAGAAGTGCATTTAAATTACAACTTAATTGAAAATGTTTTACAATAAATAAATCTCTCATTTAATGATTGTTACACATTTAGATGATATTAGACAATTACAATTAAACATTTAAATCACATTTAAAAATATAAATTTTATATTATTAAAGTGTATCATTATGAGATCTAGCCATAATTTTCGGTTAACTCTTGTAACATTTGGATGATACAGGACACCGTTTACAGAATGTCCATATTAAATTATGTTACCTTCATATTCTTCAAACACTTCATTTAAAAAAGTGCCTTGAAATAAAATGTGATTCTATAAATAAAATAAAGTGTGAGTGTTTATGGTTCTTTTAATAAGTAAGGTAAGATAAGGCTGCTGCGATCCCTTGTCATCTCCACCACAGAAGATTTACAACGAAGAATACAAAGCATGGAGATGATGTGCTACAGAAGACTTCTGGGCACTTCCTATACCCAGCACATCATCAACAACGCAGTCCGACAGATCATCACAAGCCATTGGACAACACGATGACATGCTCACAGTGGTGAAGAAACGGAAACTCCAATGGTATAGCCACGACACCAGAGCATCAGGCCTTACAAAAACCATCCTGCAAGGCACGGTACAAGGAGGCAGAAGAAGAGAGAGACAGAAAAAGAGGTGGGAGGACATTTGAGAATGGACTGGTTTGACACTGAGCGAAGCCATGAGGGTTGCTGAGGACAGAGAAAGATGGAGTACGCTTGTTAAACGATCATCTGTGGTGCCCCAACGACCTTTGAGTTACGGGATAGGATATGATAAGATAGGAGTGTGTGTATGTTTGTTTGTAAGTGGCGGTGGTTTTTTTTTTTACAGTACACTATTTATATATTTGATGCCACCATGTTACCTTGGGCCTGATTTTCTCCCAATAAGAGTGATGTATAGACTTTTAACTTGTTGGCATAACATACAAAATTAGTCTTTTTCTTTCCAGATAGTGGACACACCAGACGCTTTTGACATGGGGCTTAATGAGGCTTCCGCTGAGGACAAATTCAAACAATGGGAACTCCAAGGGCCACCAGACTGCCCTACTATCATTGTGCTCACAATGCGTGTAGACATTTTCCTGGGCGAAGACATTGTAGAATACTATAGGAGGTACATTTCCAGAATCCCAGATAATTATCACAACAATATTATTGTAGCTTTCACGTTTGCGGAACATCTAAAAGGAGGAATGGAAGAAATTGAACAGAGTAATGCAAAATACATTCTCCAAGAGACTGGCAAGAACTACATTGTCTTCTCTTTACACGAAGAGGAAGAGAGACTGACTGACACTATTGACAAACTGAAAGCCTTTCTAGTTGCAGCGGAAAGGAAACCCAAGGCATCAACATACGGCGCCGCTGCAGCCAGCCCATACATGCCTTTTACTGAAGAGAGGTAAATCGATTTTCATTTGAACTTAACACCTCCAATTTTAAAATTTAAACTTACACCATAGTCTTTTTGCAAGCTGGTAAGGAAATAATTTCATAAAGTTTTCATTCTGTGCCTTTCATGAACGTTCACATCATTCCAACCCATATACAAAAGACTGGGTCGTTCCATTACAAACTGTAGTGATCAAAATGTAAACACGAGTTAGATATCATTAATGAAATAGTAATTACATTATCATATTTCGTGTAACGAGTTCTAGTAATTCTCAAACAAGAAGCTGGAAAAGCACAAGTACGACTTTAATAGCAGAAGAATTTCCACCTGTGAGCTTAAGGTCAAACCAAGAAATCTCACATGGAGTTTGTAAGGTTGGATATATTGGGCCTGTCGCGAAGAGAGAGAGAGAGAGAGAGAGAGAGAGAGAGAGCCGGGTAGTAAAATTTCAAACTATGTATGAGAGAGGTGGGAGGAATGGGAAAGGCTGGGAGGGATGGGAGGCAGAAGGGATGGGGGGAGGTTGTTACTTTTTAACCAATAGTTGATTCAGCCCAAATGCTTGAATCTTGATAAGTGTAACTCAGATTCGTTTATCCACGCAGACTGTTCACTCGAACTCTGCAACAGGGCAGGAGTCGTCGTATTTAGTTTTCCAACTTAATCAGCAAACATCTACAACTACAAACAAGATCGCTTTCCGAAAATCATTTCAAATATCATCACCAAAAATCATCATAAATCAAAATCACTCTCACTATATCTGTACCCACAATCAGACAGCGCGTTTTTTATATAGCCTCTCTGCAATCGAGAAAAAGATCGAATATTCTAGCATGACGCAATAAAACTCGTCACCGGAACTATGCACTGTCTTGCTACATATAACCTTATTTAAGATAGAAGAATATCTTAGCTATTATTAGATTTATCTAGATGCTTCGGTGGATAGTAAACAAATAATTCCAAAAAATTCTCAACAATATCGATCGACGAAAATTACTAATTGTACAAAGCTTCTTCTAAGAAGAACGCAAATTCAAATCAAAGGTAAATAATTTTTATACTCTGTTACTGTATGCTTTCCAAAACAAAATGATCTATCGTGCACGTCTCAAACGTAACATTACCCCCTACACAAGAAGAAATTTACTTAATTTCTGTCATCAACATTGAGACGCAATGCACAAAGAAATTCCAGAATTAAAACTTATTTCAGAGTTTCTGGATACTTTCAGTGTTCTTTCATCCGCACGGCAACGATGCCCTCGTCCGTTAAGGTTGTCATCGGCACAGGATCAAAGACATTGATCTCGTAGACTTTCCTGAGTCAGTGCATCCTCTATTGCTTCCTTCTTCCATCGAATGTCCGACGAAATCGATGTTGTCGGTTCCTAGAATGCACTTGCTAGGTCTCACTGTCAAGTTGGCGTCTGTTAGACGGTGAAACAGTTCCCTCAAGGTCTTCAGATGCTCCTTCCAGGTCTTGGTGTGGACTAGCAGGTCGTCCCAGTAACACCAGACGTTGTCCATCCATTTGAGCATCTTCCTGGTAGCGTCCTGGAACCAATTCATGGTAGCGCCGCTGTTGACCATGCCAAAGGGCATCCTTAGGCATTTGGAGTTATAAAAACAGTCTTTGGTATGTCCTGTTTACGCACGGAAACTTGCCAATATCCGTTGCTGAGGTCAATCTTTGAGAAAATGTAACAGGTCTGCTGCAGTAGGCATCGGCTCATGGTCGAAAACGGACATCTTGTTAACCTTCCTGTAGTCAATGCATACTATGTTGCTCCCGTCCTTCTTCTTCACGACCACGACAGGGGACGCGTAGGGGGAACTGGACTCCCTGATGATGCCCATCTTCAACATCTTATCGATGTCTTTCTTCAAGGATTCGCGAGCCTTGAAAGGGATCGGGAAGGGTTTGGGTCGAACGTGGATATCTGAAGTAAGGTGGACACACGTTCGAACAAAGTTGTAGAGCCTGGAACATCACTGAAGTTATTGGGAAACTCGCACATAAGGTTCTTAAGCTCCATTTTTTGACCTTCCGTCAGGCTTATTCCTAGCTTAACATCATCGATGCCTTCTTTGCTGTGGAAGTCTCCAAGTTCCAACAGTTCCTCGCTGTCAAAGCTGTCGTCAATCTCAGCTTCTGTTGCTGCGTGTACAGTATCTGGCGGACTTTCCACGTACAGCTTAAGGAGGTTGGCGTGGTATATCTTAGAATGCTGGCCGACCTTTACCTTGTGGTCGTTGATTCCCACCACAGCTTCCACTTCGTACGGGCCTTTCCATTGTTTCAGTAACTTATTGTGATCGGTAGGTAGCAGCACCAGCACTTTATTGCCTAGTTTGAACTTCCTGTTCACACCCCTACGATCATAGTAGTGTTTTCCACATTCCTGGGACTTCTTCAGGTTTTTTCTGGCTATCTCGAGAGTCTGCTCCAGCTTCTCCCGTAGCTCAAACAAGTATTGGTAGCTGTTTTTCACCTCTGGGGTGTCTATTGCTTTCGTCCAGTTCTTTCAGGATGTGCATCGGCCTTCGGATGGTTCTTCCGCACAACAACTCGAACGGAGAAAAGCCGATGGACACCTGCGGTACGTCTCTGTAGGCGAACAGTAGGGCGTTGATGTAGCGATGCCACTGTCTGGGCTGCCTGCTGAACAGTTTCTTCAGAGTGGACTTTAGCGTAGCATTGAACTTCTCGAAGAGCCCATTGCACATTGGATGGTAGGGTGTCGAAGTCAAATGCCGGACGCTCAGCTGTCTGTTGACCTCCTTCATGCAGCCACAGACGAACTGCTTCGAGGTCTGTCAGGATTTCTTTAGGCACTCCAAGTCTGCTGAACATGTCCACCAGCGCCTTTGCTACAGTCTCCTTGCCAATCTTCTTCAGAGACACTGCTTCTGAGTACCGAGTCTCTTAGTCCACTTAGGTCAGTACCCATCGGTGACCTTCTTCACTCGGAGGTTTTATTTCGCCAATTAAGTCTAAGGCCACCCTCTTGAAAGGTCGGTGATCAGTGGCATCCTCTGCATAGGCACTTTAGGGGCCCCTTCCTCGAGGTATGGTCTTCTGGCAAATGTCACATGATCGGCTAAACAGCTGACGTCCGCATGAAGCCCTGGCCAGTAGCACACAGCTTGTATTATGCCCAGGTGACCTCCCATGATGGTGTCGTCAGCAACTCCATTACTTGGCGCCTTAGGGGTAACGGTACCAAGACTTGACGTAGTGGTTTCCCTCCGTAGACCGTGCCACTGCCTTTGGTCACGTGGTCTTGGCAGTTCCTGTACTTGTTTAAAGTACCATCAGCTTCCTGGAACTAGATTAGCTTATCTCTGTCGACGATGGCGGCTTTGGAGCTGTCGGCGACCTTCGGTGGCGTAAACGTCCTGTCTCTATTGGCCTGGGCCCTTGTAAATACAGCACCTATGATCTCTGGTCGGTAGGGATGAGCCAGAGTAGACACACTATCCCGTAGCAGCTCTGTAAGGTCTTCATCGGGAAATGGTAATGGATACTCCTCTGCAACCTCGACGTGTTGAGCTGAGGCAGGACTCCAATCTGGATCGGGGTCGTCAGGTCGTCTCGCGCCGGCGATATTCCCGATCATCAAATCGTACAGCGGCTTCATCACGCAAACCGCTTCTACTTCGCCAATGTAGAAATGGGTGATGATTTGAATCTTCGCAACTGGGGCTATCACACACTTGCTGTCGGCCATGAGTGTCCATTTAGAATCGCCAGTGAACTGTTCTTTAGCGATTAGATCGTCTCTGACGCTGACCCAATTGCATCCTGAGTCTCTTAGGACAGTCACTTCATGATTTCCGACGCGTCCCTTGGAAACAGGCATGTTCTGGACGGTCACAGCTGCGCTGGCGACGACGGGAATGGATTTCCCGTTGGCAAGGAGAAGTTGGCCATCGGTCATGCACTCTTCCACGTCCGCAGGAGTAGTTGCGCGCTCGATCTCACTCGGAAGAATGACGCTCCCGCAGCACACTTGATGGTCAGAGCTACTGGTTTGCCGACGATTGAAGAAATACCTCCGCGCGGTTGTCCGCCGCTGCATTGTCCGTATTGCTCTGCTGTTCACTCCCTTTGTTTTGAGGACAGTTTGCAGCTCTGTGACGTTGGAGGTGAAACAGCCTCTTGATTGCCCTTCCTTGGAAGGTGGCGTGGAGTTCATCTGTCCTTGACTGGTCTGGTTCCCCTGGATCTGGTTCCCATGGTTTCCAGTCTTCTGAAAATATTTCATCGCCCAGTGTCTTCCCGTGAGCGATGAGATATTTTTCAGCAGCCTCAGCAACGATCTTTCAGCGTCTGCAACTGTCCCTAGAGCAGACGTTGAAAATGTGCTCCCTCATGATCAGGTCATGGAGACTGTCGTAAGTCTTCCCTTTGCCTGATAATTCCACCCATTTGTGAAGGTATGACGACAGGCGCTCTGCTCCACAAACTGATTTGGCGTCTCGTCTGACAGAGGCCGGCATTCACGAAAACGTTTACGGTAGCCCTTCTCTGTAAAATTGTAGCACTGCAATAGGGCCTCTTTCAAAACGTCACAGTGTTTGGCGTCATCGTTCGACAGTCTGGTGTAAGCTTCGAGTGCTTGCCTCGTCAGAAGTGCACTTAGTCGAATCGCCTAATCTTGAGGTTGCCAGTTAGAGCTTTCATCGAACCTTTCGAATCTCGCCAGATAATTATCGATCGGGTCCTTCCCGTCGACGAACGCTGGTAATTTTGGAGCCTTGTGGTCGCTGATAACTTGTTGCGCGTGCTGTTGTTGTTGGATGCACGCCATTTCTAACTCGAAACGACGCTCAGCTTCCATTTCCACTCTTTTTGGCGACGCTGCACTTCTAGTTCTCTCTCTTCTTGGCGACGCTGCCCCTCGAGTTCTCTTTCTTCTCGGGGACGCTGCCCTTCTCTTTCTTGACGTTTATGTTCTAATTCTAATTCTTTACGCCGACGTTGCTCTTCGAGTACTCTTTCTTGTATTCTCTTCTGAGACTTGACGTACTCTGTCAGCTGTTTGCCCTTTACATTCAGTTCAAATCCTTTCTGCCAGAAGTCAGCCATCTTCCTCTGAAAACTATTCCGTCTCTTTTCAAATTATTAAAACACGTTTAAAAAAACGTTTAATTTTACCTCTGACAATTCTCAAGATTATAACATTTTGTTCTCATTATTTGAACTTGATGATGCCATTAATAAAAGTGCAGATTCAGCAGTTGGACCGGATGATGTGCATTATCAATTTCTACTACATTTAACAAGGTACTAACGGTCTCAACTGCTCGACATATTCAATCAGATTTGGATCACTGGCACCTTTCCTCCCTCTTGGAGAAAGGCCATTATTGTTCCCATTCCTAAACCTGGCAAAGACCATACGAATCCCACAAACTACAGACCAATAGCCTTAATGTCCTGCTTATGCATGACGCTGGAAAGAATGGTTTATTCTCGTTTACTGTGGTATCTCGAGACCAATAATATATTATCCAACACTCAATGTGGCTTTCAAAGTGGCAGAATTACTGTTGATCACCTGGTGCGACTAGAAACTTTTATCCGTAACGCGTTCGTCCATGGTGAACATGCTGTTGCCATCATGTTTGATTTGGAAAAAGCATATGATGCCACATGGAAATATGGCATTCTTTCAGATTTGCAAGAAATGGGACTGAAGGGGCATTTACCTTTGTTTATATCCAATTTCCTAACGGACAGAATTTTTCAGGTTAAGGTTGGAGAATATTTATCTGATATGAGAGAACAGGAGATGGGGGTGCCTCAGGGTAGTATCTTGTCTCCCTTGCTGTTTAATATTAAAATAAATAATATTGTTCGTTCAGTGAATCGGGCAATTGACAATTCTTTGTTTGTTGGCGACTTTGCATTTCTGGCCAGCAGTATACTTTCTTCAGCATTTACAGGCCACCATACACCAAAAAAAATAGGCTGACGGACAAAATGTTTGTTGATGAATTTCCTGGCCTACTTGATATGTACATGTCGCGTGACAGAATGTTTGTATTGGGGGATTTTAATTTGCATTTCGACCGGCAGGACGACACATACGTTAAGGGGATGACCAACCTGCTTGAGAGCCATGGCATGGAGCAGCTTGTTTGCACCTCCACCCGTAAGAGTCAGCACATCGTCGACTGGGTTGCCACCAACTGTTCCGCGGTCGTGAATGACCTCACTGTGGAGGATCGAGACATATCCGATCACTTCTGTGTCACGCTTGACCTCTCGGTTCGCAAACCAGCGACTAAAAGCAAGATTGTGACTTCTCGGAACTTGAAGAGAATCGACATTGTCGCGTTTAAATCCGACGTGTCTCACTACCTTGCAGCTCTTGATTCTGATGCCAGCGTGACGGCCGACTCGTACAGCCGCTGTCTTCGTCTGGTCCTTGACGAGCACGCGCCGTCTGTCACGCGACGCGTCTCGGAGCGCATGAGTGCTCCGTGGATGACGCCTGCAATTAAGCAGGGAAAGCTCGACCGCCGTCGCGCCGAGCGTAGGTGGAAAGAGACCGGTCTGACGGTCCATCGTCAGATCTACGCACACCACCGAAACCTCGTTAGCCGCGCGATTCGCGACGCTAAGGCAACATACGTCGGTGATAGAATCGCCGCTGCTACCAATTCGCGAGAACTTTTCCGCCTCAGCAGTGAGCTGATGGGTGTGGCTGCGAACGGGGTGCTTCCTGCCACTATTCCTCCAGAAAGTCTTCCCGGGGTGTTCAGCGAGTTCTTCATCGGCAAGATCGAGGACATCAGACAAAGTCTCGATTCTGGTCCTCCCGTTGATAGATCTTTTGACTCGCTGGGCTTCTCGGGAACACCGCTAAGTGCTTTCCAGCCAGTGACCGAGGCGCAGGCAAAAACGATCATTTTCAGCATGCCCAAGAAGTCTTGTTCTCTTGACCCTATCCCATCATCTCTGTTTTATGAATGCCTGGACGAAATTCTCCCTACCATCACCACTATCATGAACACTTCTCTGTCTTCTGGTTCTATTCCCCCGTCTTTTAAACATGCTCTCGTCATCCCGCTCTTGAAAAAGCCAAATCTCGACCCCGAGATTCTAAAGAACTACCGCCCAGTCTCCAATCTTCCTTTCCTGTCCAAGGTACTCGAACGCATCGTGCTCTCTCAACTTCTACCTCACCTGCAAACTCACAACATGTTGGAACCGTTCCAGTCCGCCTATAGAAAGAGCCACAGCACCGAGACCGCGTTGCTACGTGTGGTCAACGACCTGCTTCATGCAGCGGATAGAGGTCGCGTGTCCATTCTGGCGTTGCTAGACCTCTCAGCCGCGTTTGACACCATTGACCACACGATACTGTGTGATCGCCTCGAGACGGTTTTTGGTTGCACTGGAACGGTTCTTGCATGGTTCCGTTCATACCTTTCTAAACGAACTCAGTCTGTCCTTGTTAACAATACTCAGTCTATTCCTTCTCCTTTGAAGTATGGTGTGCCACAGGGTTCCGTGCTTGGGCCTGTACTCTTCACTATGTACACCCAACCGTTAAGCTCTATCATCAAGACTTTTGACCACCTTTACCACTTCTTTGCCGATGACACTCAACTACAAAACTCTGCTATTCCGGCCGATATCCCGGAACTTGCTTCCGACCTGTCGCGTTGCATTAACTCGGTTGCTGACTGGATGAGCACAAACAAACTGCAGATGAATAATGATAAAACCGAGGTGATCGCCATTGGCACAAGTAGTAAACTTCAGCAGTTATCAACACACTCCCTAAGCTTGATGAACAACAATATAGAATTTTCCAAATCAGTTCGAAATCTTGGCGTTCATATTGATGAATGTCTTTCCTTGGACACTCACATCAACAACATGTGCAAAACCTTGAATTTCCACCTTCGTAGAATTGGCAAAATCAGACAATATCTTTCAATGGAATCATCAAACAAACTTGCTGTGGCCTTCATTCTCTCTCGTCTTGACTTCTGCAATTCCCTCTTAGCTGATCTTCCTGAAAACAAGCTCCTCAGACTTCAACGCATCCAAAACAACGCTGCCCGTCTTGTCCTTCGTCAGTCTCGACGTTCTAGTGCCTCTTCTGCCCTGACAACTTTACACTGGCTCCCTGTTAAAGCTCGAATTGACTACAAGATTGCCTCTCTCTGCTATCAGTGCCTCCACTCTGAAACATTCTCTTCCTATCTCTCCGAACTCCTCAGCCCCTATAGGCCAACACGCACTCTCCGATCACAAGATGCATCCCTCCTTACAGTTCCTAGATACTCCCTTAATAGTTTTGGTAAAAGGTCCTTTTCCCGGTATGCCCCAGCTCTATGGAACTCCCTGCCGTCCGACCTTCGTCTTGCCCAGTCCCATTCATCGTTCAAGAAATCACTGAAGACACACCTGTTTTTGAAACATCTGTGAATAAATGTGTATGTATGAGTTTTGGAGTGAGGCGAGGGAAGAGGGGGATGGGGGGAGAGGGAGAGAGAGAGAGAGAGAGAGAGAGAGAGAGAGAGAGAGAGAGAGAATTTCAATAATTTTTCGGCATGGGTCGTTCTGTCTGTCGAGGTGTAGGCTATGAAAATTATTTTCTTACGCTGGAGTCTTTCATTTTAAATTTTGGCCATTTTAATTATTTTAATTTTTGTTTTAAATACGTAATATTTTATAAGACGGTTAAATCCGTAATTTCATTCTTTGTGTGTGTATGTGTGTGTATGTGTGTGTGTTTGTGCAATGCAATGTTATGTGCAATACGTTTTAGTACGATGTCATTTTGTTTTATCACATACTTTTTAAAATTCTGTCTATGGTTTGGTTTTGTGATGAGCATGTAAAATCAATTATTTCTTAGCTTGTGCGATTTATATATTGTATTTGTAACCACTGTACCCATTTTGCCCTAACTTTTAAAAAATTGCTGTCCTGTGTTTTACCTTAGTGTTAAAGTTTAAATCTTGTATATGTACATCTTTCTTTTAGTATACATATTTTACCCTTCGTTTAAACTCGATACTTTAAGATTATAATGTTAACCTGCGAGTGTGAGAGTGTGTACATACGTGTGAGCGCTTTGAGCAGACAGTTGTCTGGAATCGCGCTTTATAAAATAAATTATTATTATTATTATTATTTTGCATTGGTAGCCAAGGGTAAAAGCTTGGCATCTGCAGAACGTCAGCTACAGTTATGCGTCAATACAGTTGAAGACTGGGTATTACAAAATGGTTTCAAATTTTCGCAGGCAAAGACCAAATGTATTCGCTTTTCCAAGCACCGAGGAATTATTCAAGATCCTAATATTACCCTCTATAAAACTCCAATAAGGACGGTCCAACAAGTCAAATGATTGAGTGTCGTTTTTGATCAAAGGTTAACCTTCCTTCCTCATCTGAAAGATTTGAAAACTAAATAATAATAATAATAATAATAATAATAATAATAATAATAATAATAATAATAATAATAATAATAATAACGGATTTTTATATAGCGGGTACTCCAGCCTATGACCAGACTCACCACGCTTTACATAATCTTTACATATGAATACATGCACTCGATAAAACATTGCTTTTGCTACAATACACCAAAAGACAGAACAGTAAGGGTACAAACTATTTACAACTATGTACACAAATTACAAAAAAGACAGAAATAGACTATTTACAACTATGTACACAAATGACAGAAAAGACAGAAATAGAATAGCAAAAACCTATTCACAGCTATTTATATGCCCGGTTAGGCCCAAGAGGAAAAACAGTATAAAAACGTATAAAAACAGTATAAATGTCAACAGGCCTGCAATTTGCTCAAGGTTATCAGTGGTACAGACTGGGGAGCTGACAAGAAAACTATCTTGCTGTTATACAGTTCGTTAATTAGATCCAAGTTAGACTATGGATGCATTGTTTACGGTTCTGCTAGAAAGTCTTATCTCATGATGTTAGATCCAATTGCTCACCAGCAGGCACTGCGCATTGCTTTGGGTGCTTTTCGCACCTCCCCTTGTGAAAGCCTTTATGTGGAAGCTAATGAACCTCTGCTGGAACTGAGACGTATAAGATTATCACTGAATTATTATTTAAAATTAAAAACTGATCTTATGAATCCCGCTTATGACTGTGTTCTCAACCCAGATTTTGTGCAGAAATTTGAGGCTAAGTCGAACGAAATTCCTCCGTTTGGCATCAGAATGCAGGATCATTTGAATAAAGCAGGCATTGATGTTGCTTCCGTCAACGATGATGAGCTTCGGACTGAAGCTCCTCCATGGAAATTAAGTAATCCAAACATTAACTGGCAGTTGTCCGCTTTTCTCAAAAAGACTACCTCTGAAACTGTCTATAGACAACTTTATTTAGAACAGTGTTCTTTGTACCCAGGTTATGAAACACTTTTAACGGATGGATCAAAGAAGGATAATTCTGTCGCTGCTGCTTCGGTCTCTGAACAAGACTTTGATCATCCCCTGCAACAACGATTACCCGACTGTTGTTCTGTATACATTGCGGAGGTGAAAGCAATTTTACTGGAGTTAAAGCAAGTTTATCAGTCAAAAGATCTTCCTTTTTAATCATTTCTGATTCATTGTCGGCACTCCAGGCCATCTCCACGAGAAAATTATCACATCCCTTTTAGCAGAAATACATGACCTCCACACTAAACTCGTGTCTGACGGGAAAAAGATTAAATTTTGGTGGCACCAGGCCACATGGGGATACGAGGGAACACGATAGCTGATAGGTAGCAAAAGAAGCACTAGATCATGATATGCCATCTCAAATTTTTCAGTTTGTTCCTTATTCTGACCTTCACAGCTTGACTAGATCTTACTGTCGAAAAACCGGGCAAGAACGATTGTCCGGCGAAACTAATAACAATTTTTTTCACATTTTACCAGACCTCGCTGCTCCGTTGCCAAACTCCGCTCCCACGCGGAAAGATTAAACTTTGCTGACCCCACTGCACATTGAACACACTTATGTGACCCACGGTTTTCTTCTCAGAGGGGAGGAACCACCTTGGTGTCATGGCTGTAATCAAATATTTTCAGTTCGACATTTTTTAACCGAGTGCTGTGATTTGATTGAAGAAAGTGAACATATTTTGAATACATCAGATTTAAAGATGATTTTTAGAGAGGGTGCCTGTGAAAGTTTGTTTGAATATTTAAGAATGACAGGCTTGTTTTTTAAGATTTGAACCATTTTATAATATTTTAAGATAACGTTTATCTGGTCCTGATTTGGCTCGAAAGAGTCCGCTGGACCTAAAGCAATAATCATGTAATGTAATGTAATGTAGAAGTCAGCTATTTTGATACTTTTCTGGAAAGTTCTTGACAATGCTGCACCTTTCTAGACTGTTCTAGAACAGCACGCTTTCTGCAGTAGCGCTGATGCTTGCCACTGGTTCCCTTCACTGACGCAGGCCCCGTTGTCCTCGTATGCGACGCTGCAGCAAGCTGGTGTTGATGTATACGCTCCTGTGCTGAAGTAGACGCGACGTCCGCTCGTTGCTCTCTGTAATACTGGCGATGAAGCTCCAAGACTGCCCCTCGACGTAGTCTTGCGGCAACCACGTAGTCCCGGTCTATTGTTCGCACACGAAGCAACTCTTCAGCGACTAACAGTCAACCCGAATCTATCGGGGATGTAGTCCCAGTATGTTGGACCCTCCCAACGCAACTCGTTGGCGGCTACCCTCGACGACTGCCTCTCGTAACGTTGACTCGCTTGTTGTCGCAGTTGAACCCTTGGCTATGGCGTAGATCCCGGCTTGACCCCAAAAATTTACATGCTGTCTTTTTTATCCATAGTTAAATCAGCCCCGATGCTTGAATCTTCATAAGTGTAACTCGGATTCGTTTATACACGAGACTGTTCACTCAGCAACTAGGCAGGAGTCGTCATATTTAGTTTTCCAACTTTAATCAGCAAACATCAGCAACTGCATACAAAATCACTTTCCAAAAATCACTTCAAAGATCATCACCAAAAATCGTCATAAATCAAAATCACTCTCACTATATATATCCACACAATCACCTCTCTGCAATCGAGAAAAAGTTCAAATATTCCAGCACGACGCAATAAAACCCGTCACCGGAACAATGCACTGTCTTACGACATAATTTATAACCTTATTTAGGATAGAAGAATCTCTTAGCTATTACTAGATTTATCTAGATGCTTCGGTGGATAGTAAACAAATAATTCAAGAAAATTCTCAACAATATGACCGACGAAAATTAACAACATTGTACAAAGCTTCTTCTAGCTATAGCAAGAAAAACAAAATCAAATCAAAGGTAACTATACTCTTTTACTGCATGCTTTGCAAAACAAAATGATCAAGTCTATTGTGCGCGTGTCAAACGTAACAGAAAGGGAGGAGGGGATAGATGGATGTGAATGAGTTGATAAGGACTTTCGAATTTTGCCATTGAATATCATTGTTATTTCATAAGTTGGTTGGTGTTGTGGTTTTTTATTATATATGAAGTGTGTCACCGCCACGACTCCCCCTGGGCAGACGCCACAAACAAACAACTTCCACACGCAGACAACCCAGACAGAATGGCGATTTCCCGCAGACGGAAGTGATGAAAACACAACAAATATATATACAACTTTCAAACTATTTATTCATTCAAGCCACACACTCATACACATACAACATTTACACATGAAACGAAGAAAATGGTGATGAAACACTCAATGGTTCAATGAACAATGGAATGGTATGTCAGATGATCGAGGGTTGCTATTCAACCACGTCTATGCATCGAACTGTGCATAGCAAATGTCCGTTGCACGTAACCAAACTAGAGGGGGGGGGGGGTTCGAGTGTTAGGAGAGGGACAACAAGGAAAGAGCCAACCTGGCGGTATGAAGTCCCTGTCGAAGTCCCCGTAAAGGTATCCTCCTCCTCCTCGTAGCTGTTATCGGACCGCTGCTGTTGATGTCCAAACGTGGTGGCGTCGCCGCCCCCACTCGCCGCTGACGATGATGATGATGATGATGGTGACGCCGTAGTCGCGGCAGCCCTGCCACCGTCGACGTCTCACAGCTGGACCCCTCCAGTCAGCTACACTGCGACGTCGAGGCCAGGTCCCGTCCACGCACGTCACAACCACCACGGAAAGGGTGGGGTTGTGGAATGATGATGATGTAGACAATGATGCGGACGTAGACGTACGGATGGTGATGATAATGTTCAGTCCACACGACCAAGTGCCGTCATCGTCGTCGCACGGCGTTGGTCGACGTCGATCCACTTAACCAGTTGACGAACTGACGAATTATCGAACGGTCGAACGAAGAACTGTCGAATTATCAAACGGTCGAACGATGAACTGTCGAACCCACACAGTTCGAATGTAATCGCACCCGTTGCCCTTACTCCAACTGTCTCCCCACGAATACTTCCAAATAGGGTAATCCTGTAGGGCGTAGTTCCTGTAGTGGACAATGCCTCACACTACCTACCACCACTAACACCAATCTTTGCTATCTTTTACCACAACTCTGCACTGAGTGTATCACTTTAGAAAGCAGTAATTTCCATAACTAGTATTCCTCTGGACCAGTTAACACAATCCTTCGTTAACCATCCCACCCTATTTCCAGAACACACAAAATCAGAGCACCAGACAAAAACCGTCCACACTGTGCCTCTGTCAAACCTTGTTCTGCCCAAAAAACGTGAGTAACATTTCCTTACTGGCTAACCGGCCTACGCTGTTTAAACACGATTTGCACGCACAACCACGCATACGACAACACGCAGTTACTACCCCTAACTCATTAACTCTCCACCCACACAGTCTACCCGGTTTCATCACAGACTGCCCTGTGACAAAGTGTCACGCCAAATTTTCACTGCCGGTTCTTGTGAATAAAGATTTCTTGACTTGACTTGACCTGAGTAACGACAAGTTATATATAACACGTCTGGTTTACAACTGCGTCGGGAAACAACATATTGCTCGGTAAGTTTCTTGTGTTACAGCAATGGTAATCACAGATGTTGGAGAATAACTAGTGCTCAAATCATTGATATTAGGGGGTTTTCAGCTGGGTTAATTCCTTTCAACATGTTAATTTCTCTGGCATTAAAAATGAAGCCTTCCAATCCTGAGATGATTCAGAACCCAGAGGCATGGAAGACTGTGCTACAGGAGATGAACACAGTGAAAAGAGTGACTACAGAAAAAAGTCACGGGCGAATCACATCTGGAAATAAATTAGCAGAATATAACAAATTACAAATGAAAGCAGCAAACAAAAGCAGATATATTAAAAAAAAAGAACAGTCAGAAGAAGAACCAGTAACACAACAATCATTAGCAAAAAAAAAAGAAGAAGAATCAGTAGAGCCAAATTCTTCTTCAAGACGTATGGGGAGTGGCCTACACCATGGACATAGTCGCTTGTCATCACTCTTCCCCAAAAGGGGTAACCTTCAGGAGTGTGAAAATTACCGCACCATCAGCCTCATCAGCCATACCAGCAAGGTCCTCATGAAAATAATACTCAACAGGTTGAAACTCCAAGCTGAACAAATCATAGCTGATGAACAAGCAGGGTTCGGGGCAGTGCGAAGAGCCACTGAACAGATTTTGAACCTCAGAATAATCTGCCAGAAATACCTACTGCACCAACATCTATCGGTCAAAGTGTAGAAGTGAACCACATGCACGGGAGATTTTTCTTCCGTTTCTATTCAACGCATAAATACGTCAAAGAACTGAATTTCAGAATGCAAGACTAAATTGAAAAACCCTCAAGAAAGCTTGCAATTTTTTTTCGTCAAATCATGGACTCTGGCGAAAGAACATTTTGATTCCGACCGAAAAAGTTAACAGGAACTAACGTTGCGCAGATGCAAATGTGATCGTTCTAAAAATAAACCAGGGAATTACACAAATAAATTCGGTGAGTTGCAAAATGTCCCTATTGACTGTGGCAGAAGACATTTTGGATTTCGACGGAAAAAGTAAACAAGAACAAATGTCGCGTAGGCGCAGTTGCCATGGCTCTTAATATAAACCAAGGAATCAGCACGAAAAATATTTTCGTTGAGTTGCAAAAAGTCCCTATCTAATGAAACTCGTGTGTGTGTGTGGCGGCGTGTGTGTGTGTGTGGTGTGTGTGTGTGTGTGTGTATGTGTGTGTGTGTGTGTGTGTGTGTGTGTGTGTGTGTGTGTGTGTGTGTGCAGCATTCAAGGAACAGCACCTATCACGAAGAGTCTGTCTCATCGGCCAGGAAAGTTTCAATTAGTGGTGCTTGGAAAAGCAAAGTCAGGCAAGAGCACAGTCTGCAACAAGCTGAAAGATCCTTATGACAACTTGGAGTACTTTCCAGTTTCCAAACCCAAAGGGGAGCATGTTTTGGAACCAAGAAGTGCTTATAATGATTTGCAACCAGATCGATTGATTCACGTGAGTAGATTTTCAATCAGTTGTACACTATAAGACTGTCTCCATGTGAGATCTACTGAATTTGATTATAGTCCCAAGCACTTAAACATATCTACTATTTCCAACAATGGACAAGGAAGTCCAGTGGTAGTCACTAACAACACGTACACCGGCATGTTCTGTGCAAGTTTCTTTTTGACGAGTATGAAACTCATGCATGACCTCGTCGTAAACAATGTAAGTTATCATTGCCAAGTTTAATATCCAGTCCAGCTTCCTTCCTGCCATCAAATTTACCTTCACCATCTCTGACCACAGTGTGGCCTTCCTGGATCTCGGGGTGGCCTCGTTGCGCAGTGGATTAGTCGCCGGTTTCCTATGCGAAGGTCGCGTGTTCGATTCCCGCAAGGGGCGAACGTATGTGAGTTAGGTACGAGACTATTGAGGTCACCGAGGGTTTTCTCCGGGCACTCCGGTTTCCTCCCACCCTTCAATAATGGTACTGGACGCAGTCAATATAAATATCTTAAAAATTACAAATTCGATTTTCTTTCCGTCTTCCAATAGTGGTCTACCTGCCTTTACACCACCTGTTCGAGTGATGGATGTGTATTTGTTGTGTGTGTGTGAGGGTGGATGAGACAGGTGAGCGTGTATGTTGGTACAGATCGCCGCGCTTTCAGCCTGATTGATTTGGGGAAAGGCGCGTATATAGCATCCAGTAGTAGTAGTAGTAGTAGTAGTAGTAGTAGTAGTAGTAGTAGTAGTAGTAGTGTCACGTGATGCTGACGTAAGTCAGAATCCCGCGAACATTGTTAGTCCATACGACCCGAGCACACCCCACCCACACACTAAATAAGAACACAAACACCAGTGGTAAGTTAACGAAAACAACTCTTTTATTCCCCAAACGTACTAACTACCCACCCGTCCCTCTAACAGCACACATTTCCCTCACTCATACTCACAAGCATACACAACATATTTAACAATAAACAAATGATATTTACAAATGCAAGGGTGAAATGAAAATAAACAAACTGATTTATGAAAACTTGTTTTTATATCCGCTCTACTCAACACTCTGAGAAAAATATGCGCATGTTAAGGCCTTTTTTTTTTTATACTTTCCTAACTTATCACTCAAAGTCGTTTAAGATCTTTTTTCAGGTTTCCTTTTCAAACCAGAATGAACCGCTCCTTGGCGTAGACCTTCCTGCATACGATACAGAGTTACCACCCTGAAGACACAGCAGCACATAGGCGGCCCTCACACGGTTCCCATCTGAACCGCACACGGTCCTCAGTACAGGGGGAAGGTAACTCGGGCTGGGTGGCTCCTGCGTAGCTGACCAGACCTCTCAGCGTCCAACCCAAGTCGGACCGGAACCAGAATCAGTTCAACCTCAGCCGCTCGGATCGTCTCGGCAGATGTTCAAAACAATCATCATCAGTGCACTGAAAATACAGTCAGATATCCTAACATTTGCCAACACGGTTATATCTTCCAAAACTGTCACCATCGTGTTGTCTTTACTGTTTTCGCGCCCAAAAGTCATCATGAATAAAGTTATAACACTGAAACTTTATCAATGTCAATGTTTCATTGTTCATACTTGTTCCGATTCATGATTATTAAATGTCTTTCATCGTACACAATCTTGACTATACTCTCTCTAAATTGTTTACTTTTGCCTTCAACTCTGAGATACTCCAACACAAATCTTTACTATTTACATCATGCCTTATGAAAATACATAAAGATGAAATTTAATAATTGTTTAGATTCTAACCACAATCAGACTTTTAACAATATAGCAATGAAAAATACCTCCATTTAATTTACGCTTTATTTTGAATGCAATCATTCCACTACTAAAATACTGATTAAATTTCCCTTTAAAATACAGAATATACTGACAAGTTGTCTCCCTTGCGAAAATAATGAAAGCAATGTATATGTACAGAATAATTCTCTCCCTTCATTTAATAAAACGAGTATACTGTATTTAATAATTTATTTCCTATTGAATAAATAATAATAAGAAGAAAAACCCTTCATAAAATAACAGAATAAAATCCCCCCTATGAACGTATTTACCCCAAAACGATGACCTAACATAATGGTGAAAAATATTACATTCTACACGCTTACCTATTTACACATCCATACGCCAGAGAATGCAGCACGCCACTAAAGAAAAGCATGAGTATTTACCTCCACTGGTGATAAAACCCCAACTGGCACGCAGACAACACAACACATAACAACACAAGTTGAGGCATCCTTCAGTCTCCGCCGCACATCCTCCGGGTCACAGGGGCATCCAAGTCAGGGTTACTGAAACTGGCCTTGCAGGGGATCCAATAGAGTTTCCACTACTGCTTACTAAGGATATCAAACACATATATATACGCCTAGTCCTACCCTCGGTGCGGACGTCCGTTCTCTCTGACGCTTTCTGACTGACTGACCTCTATCACTTCAGTACAATACCCGTTGTAACCTTCTAGAATAGTGAACACGCTCAGTAAACGGCTGTAGTTGACCCACCCTCTGGCTTCACAGGCCTTAGCTGGTTTCCTCTCTCTCTATCATTTATGCGTACACTCTTGCTCGGAATTTACAGCTAAACGAACAGTAGCAACTAACTTACGAAAAACACGGGTTTATGTACAGTTTAAAAAAATGTATGGTAGCCGGCGCGTGACAAGTAGTAGTAGTAGTAGTAGTAGTAGTAGTAGTAGTAGTATTATCTCCAAGTCACCATATCCCCATATTCCCCGTTAGTGTCCACCTCGGTCCACAACAAGCCCACTGACTCTCACTCCTACCTCCATTTCTCCTCTAGTCATCCCTCCTTCTCCAGGTCCAGTATCCCATCCTCTCAGCTAATCCGTCTCCGCCGCATTTGTAGTTCCGACTTGGATTTTGTGACGGTGGGCCTATTGTAGCTGGGCTGTGCACAATAGAATGCCATTACCCTCTCGTCTATTGTCGATGGGGATCGCTAGTAAATCTCCCTGTGACTTAATACATTTATATGTTTAGCTCGGTCTGTGTTTAGGCTGGGGGTACAGAGATAGTAAAATGGTACAAGATCACTGTCACACTAGCTCTCACACGGCTATGAAACATAGGTAGTCCAGATACTTGTTAACAGTAAATATCACACATTTATTTCCTCTACTCTATATACGATCTGCTAAGTACGATACTAACTTAAAAGTTCAAATGTCAATTCGAATGGTTCGCTTCTTGATAGTTCTAGGTTTCACAAATGTGGTTTGCTTGATTATATGCATGAATGGAAGTGTGATGTATTTGCATACACACACAACACGCACTCACACAAACATACATAACATGCATAAATCAATCTCAGAGAATTAAGTTTTTGTAAATTCGCTATTGACGTACTGACAAGACATAATAACATGACCAAATACAATACCAGATAAATTATTGTTTTGAAAAAGTAATATTAAAAAGTCTTCAAACCAACTAACGATCGCTCGTTTCAGTGCTTGGTTGGCTTGTCGATGCCGTGCATTCACGACAGTCGACTAATACTTTTACTGGTGGAAAATACACACACACACACCAGTGAAACACCGACTATAACATAGAGCACAGTCCAACAGTCGTAGATACGGCAGTAACATCCACATCAGTAACTGCAGTAACACTGTCTTATTATGTTACTGAAAGATAGGAACCCCGCAACGTAGTTGTACTCTTGGCTCATAGCTTGCTACCCCTCCGACTCTCCTCTCTTCAATGTACAACCCAGATTGTGAATACAACCCGTCTTCAACTAGAGATTTCTGTTAGAGCCGAGCTCCCTACTCTAGGCAGTTTGAACGCAGAATGACTACTCTAGCTGTCTGCCTGAACCAGGTAGAACTGGTCTATATAATCTCTCACTGTCCCGATTGGCTGTAACCCTGCTCTATCCGTAAGCTTCGATGCTGTCAATACACTGCGCGGGCGTCAATATACAACTGCGTGTAGCCCACAACAGTAACTCTATCGTCTGCTTCAGCGTAACATTAACCTTAGTGTTACAACTGACTAAACAAGGCAAAAGCTTAAAATGTGCTATGTAAATCTGGCCTCTTGTTACAGATTTGAGGTCACTAGCTCGCACTTTGATCGCCTTCTTTGCCAACAGGGGCTACCCTGACGCCGTGTGCCAAGACACGCTGATGAAGGTGTCTGCCACCCCCAAACCCCTCCTTCCTCCCTTCCCACACTCTCACGCCCGTTCCGTCCACCTCCACTTCTGACTTGAAACTTCCGTCTTGGTCCTCACCTACCGTCCCCACAAATTGGCAGTAAAAACCATCTTCACAAACAATTTCGTCTCCTCCAGTCTGCCTCTACTCTTCGTGACACCTTCAAACTGGGATACATTCAATGTTGGAATAAATGTGAGATTAAGTGTGCTGTGCGAGAACTTGAAAGCAATGTCCAGTCTATGTGCCTTACAAGATGTAATGAAACGTGAATATGTTGTGTTAAATAATATATATGCATAATATGCTGATACGTTTCTTAGTTCTTGTCCATGTACTCTAAATTTTTATGTCGGATTGTAGACCATGTACCGAATTTCTCAGTTTGAGATCAATAAAGTTATATTGTATATCGTATTGTATTGTATTGTACATCTGGAAATACAAACATCAAAATAAATAAATAGTAGGGGTGTCGGATAGCGCAGTGGTTGGAGCACTCGCTCCCGTGTCGCAAGTTAAGCACCGTCCAGTGCGGTTAGCACTTGGATGGGTGACCGCAAAACGTGAAGCGACAAATAACAACGCCCCCAGTTGACTCAACTGTGACTGAGTACCTACTCTTTTAAGGGTGGGGAAGGTAAAGCAGCGAGGGAGAGAGATGGGCGTCACCCTCATTACGCTGGCCCAAGATAAGTGTGATCTCCAACATCACGCTCCCCTACGGCCGCAAGGCTATGGGACCACCTTTACTCTTTTTTTTTGGCTACCTAAAACTACAATAAAATAAACATTTATAAAAGTATGTTTTGAGTGAGAAGATTACATTGCTATATGCAGATGAGTAAAACTGTAAACAAATAACCCGTGATTAATTACTCTATGCAAATTGTTTCTGCGTTTTCAGATTGTCGATGTTCCTGATCCTGGTACTGAAGAAGCAGGAATACATGATGTTATGCAGCAGCAAAAGCAAGTGATGTGTCCAGATTTTCTAACAGCGTTTATCTTCACAGTGAGACGAGACGAGGCTTTCACAGCAGCTGAAAAGAAAATATATGATGCATACCTTTCCGGCATTGACAAGAAATGGAGAGTCGTCATCGCCTACACTCACTGTGAAAGACCGAGAGCGTTCACAGCCGATGACAGCAACAACTTAAAAAGCTTAACTCAACGGGCCTGTGGTCGAATCGTGTCCTATTCGCAACTTGATGACCCGGTGAAACTAGATATGAATCTTGAAACTGTCCTGGATGCTTGTAAATCTCCTAATAAGAGAAGGGCCAAGTCATGGTTTAGTAGTAAAATTGTGGAATATTTTGACCCTTCATAGCTCACCATCGCAGGTAGCGAATTGAAAGTGAAAGTTTTCTAAAGCACCACACACGTATTTAACATCTTATGTTCACAAAGACAATCTGGTACTATTGGATGTGAAATTATGTCTCACATTTTAAAAATCAAATGAAATAAAAGTCCAGCTCCACACCCTTGGGGACAGGGTTGGGGAGAAAAAAAAAGGAACAGCTCAATACAGTTACCATGACAATACATCAAAAAGAGAACGAAAGTACCAAAATAAGACAAAGTCACCAACTTCCAACTCCCATTCCACAAAAACAAAATATTATTATACAGTTGTTCTTACCAGTATTTTACCCCGAGATTTTCACATTAACTTTGTCTCAATAATTGTCACAATTTATCATTGTAATTTGTTTTTATATGATATAGCAAACCTCAACCACATTCTGCCATTGATAAAAGGTAATTACCAGTAACTGACGTACGGAATGGTCTACATTGTCATGCAGTTTTAGGAATCATCTTAAAATTTATTTCATGTCAGTGACATGTTTCTTTCGAGTGGTCCAGCTTCGGCTCTTTTGCAGTCCGCTGGACCCTATAAACAATGACTAACTGAACTTTCGACTCACATGGCACATAAAATATTATTAAAACGTACATGCAAACATTGCAAAGGGGATTGTGGTAAATTCATTATGGAAAGGTGATTGTTGTAAATTCATTATGAACTAAAATATATATCCTATTCTATCCCATAATTCGAAGGTCGTTGGGGAACCACAGATGATCGTTTAAGTAGGGTACTCCATCTTTCTCTGTCCTCAGCAACCCTCATGGCTTCGCTCAGTGTCAAACCAGTTCATTCTCGAATGTTGTCCTCCCACCTCTGTTTCTGTCTTCCTCTTGCACCGTGCGTTGGAGGATGGTCGTTGCAGGGCCTGATGCTCCGATAACGTGGCATACCATCGGAGTTAACGTTTCTTCACCACTGTGAGCAGGTCATCGTGTTGTCCAATGGCTTGTGTGATGGTCTGTCGGACTTCGTCGTTGGTGATGTGCTGCATATAGGAATGCCCAGAAGTCTTCTGTAGCACCTCATCTCCACGCTTTGTAATCTTCGTTGTAAATCTGCTGTGAGGGTCCATGTTTCGCAAGCGTATAGTAAGATATAGATGACAAGGGAGCGCAGCACCTTTACCTTGGAGTGTAGACTGATGGTCCTGTCTTTCCAAATGGACTTCAACTTTGTCAGGGCAGCAGTTATTTGTGCGATCCTGGAGAGGACTTCCTGTCTGGACCCATTATCTGACACAATGGCTCCTAAATATTTGAAGCTATGCAATGTGTTGAGGGATTGGCCTTGGACTTTGATGTCCGTGTTGATTCCATTGGTGTATATGGTCAATTTGGTCTTTGCACTTATTTCCATTCCATAGGCTCTGGAGGTGGTGTCGAGCCTTTGTACCAGCTGTTCAAGTGCTTGTTCCTCTCAATGGCATCCAAAACGAAGGTTGGAGATTGCTCTACTCCCTGTGCTGACTGTGCCTTCGTGATCTGCAAGAGTATCTGAAATGATGAGTTGTTGGAAGACGTTGAAGAGTGTTGGAGAGAGTAGGCATCCTTGACGCACAAATATACAGGGTGTTCCAAAAGTCTTGGGCACATTTTGACATTGAATATTTCCGAAACTATTAAGGATATAAAAACGCATCTGGTAAATTCAGAAAGCTTGTAATCTCAATTTTTACATGGAATGTTCAAAGATTTTCAATGTGAGCACCATTGGTCACACGACATACATCAAGCCGATAGTCAAATTCTTGCCAAACGCGTTCCATCATTTTCTGGTTGAGTGAACGCCATTAATGGGTCTGAAAATAAATAAAATAAACAACAGCTTTACAAAAAACTTAATGTAATTAGCTTTAAAATGGCACAACTTTTTATCTTACTACCATTCATAGTAATTGAGATATGGGGACTTCAAATGTGCCCAAGACTTTTGGAACACCCTGTATATAGTCCATGAAAAGCCTATGTATTTTTTGGCAGCGATTTATTGACAAACGTGCATTGCAATGTGAGTCTGTTCTCCACCACCAAATGTTTTTCTCAGATTTTTGCAAATCTGTGCGAGATGAGTCCTAAATAGAACAAAAAGGATATTTTAAAATACAATTTGTCCGTCCGTCCGTCCGTCTGTCCGCCGTCCGTGCAAAACTGTACAGTGGCTAATTACTCGGAACCTATTTTATGTATCGCAGCCAAACTTGGTAAGATGGTGTATATCCAGGAGACCTCAAAAATTATCAGTGAATGAATGACTTTACTTGTCAAGGTCTCGCGGTCAACAAATGTAAGTAAAAAGTTACAATTAGTTTACAAAAGTTCACTTTTTCCCTAAATTATTAACATTGAAATTGTGACGCTTTTATGCATGATACGTATCAATGAGACACAAACACTGTGCAAATTTGGTCAACCTTGCTCCAAGATCAAGGTCATTGAAGCCATCCAAAGTCGGTTCGTGTAGATACTTTGAAGTGACCTTGAACCTAAACTATTAGAGGTAAAACGTCCAAATTTGTCTATTTAGAGATAATAGATTGATTTTTGATATATGTTCCGTTTTTGCGTTAATTTCGAAGGTCAAGGTCTTTAGGCCTTACACAAATGTCAAAAAATGTGTCATCATACAATGAAATGTCTCTATATTTAACCCATAGTATAAAACTTTGGGTTATTTGATCATCCATGAGCAACACAGGTCATGTGAAGGTCAAGGTAATCCCAAGGTCAAACTTACTAAAGGTTAAAGTCTTCCCAAGGTCATTGTTATCCCAAGGTCACATTTGTTTTTGGGCATCATACCCTTTTGCTGCAGTGTATTTGATCGTACTTTAGTGTATAGCCAGAGGTCAAAGTAATCTCAAGGTCAAGAACATCGAAAGCTCAAAGTCGGTATTACTTTGCATTTTAATGCCACCATTTCATTTTTTTCTTCATCCTGGGCACTCATTTTCATATTAAATATTGCAAGTCCCATAAGGACCATGTGAATCACATTGGCTTTGCCCTTCTAGTTTAAAATGGAAGGCAAACGTTGGTGTACAAAACGAATTAGGTAGTCCAGCTAAATGGATGGAATTGGAGTTAATGAACTAGCTGTTGTTTTTTTGTTGTTGTTTTAATGGCTTATATTTCATTTTCTTGCACAGTGACTACATCTGTTAGTATTTGCATGCAATAAACTGAGCATGGGTAGTATTCTTAATTATGTGTACATAATTTTTGTTGCTCTTTTCTGACTTCAAGCCAGTACATCCATTGTCCTCTTTGAACCTTTGTGCCTTCTTGTATATCAGTGTATTTCCGTCATTTGAGTAATATTGCTTTCTTTACATGTTCAATATTGTATAATGATCAGGAAAATGTTTTGTTCCTTTCAATGTTGGAATTTACTACAATGATTTCTACTTATTTGCTTTGTTTCAAAAGTAGGCTTTTATTTGCCTGATGCTGCCTGTATGAGTTTGTATGTGTCTCGCTGCGAGATGTATTCCTTGTGCATTGATCTGATAGGTTAGGAACCAATTAAATAGTATTGTGCGTAAGTGACATCAGTTCATGGTCAATCATTCAGTAGCATTCCGGTTGGCGTCGGTCTCTATTGAACTATTTAATTAGTTTTGGTCTTATCTAAAGAATAACTGAGCCGACATTGATTATTTTTACTATGCAGATACTTTCACTACTGCTATGCATTTTAGATCATAAAAATTTTCAGTTTGTCAAAGATCAACATCGCTGTTTTTTATCATATTCGCCTTTTGTACTGTATCTTAACATTGGGCGAACTGGTTTTGGTACGTTTTTGCTTGCAGATAGTTCAGATACAGCCACTAGATATTTTCTTCTATACTCAGTAGATGGTTTGGTGGCTTAGTGGTAAAGGCTTCGAACTCACAGCCCATGTTTGAGCTCGACGTCTAGAAATTATTGTTGTTTTTTACTTCAGGTATGGTTATTTAAAACATAATATTTGTGTGTTTTGTTAATTTTTTTTATTGGCTTGCTATCTTGGTTTATTCAAATTTTTATCTATACAATTTAGACTAATGAGCTATAAATAAAAAATGACGGCTGGTTCTTAAAATAATCATGCGAGAAGTAAACAAAAACAGAATCAAAGAAATCACTCATTATACGTTTTGGAACCTTTTATTAACAATGACGAAAACAATAAATAAAGAAATAAAATTTTAATGCAAAACTTTATTGATTATTTGGTTTAAAGAATATAATGTAACTTGTGCATAATCCAAACCGTTCATAATTTGTATGCATTTTATTCTTTGTTTAATACAATACGTAAGGTGTGCCACTTCAGATTTTTATTCTTCTATGTGGTCAATATTGCTTACTTTTCATTCATTATTATCGTATAGAATAATTAAATGTTAATTCTCAAAGGTAATGTACTTGTGTTATTCGTCAAAAGAAATGTATTCATTTTATTTATTCATTTAGTTGGACTTATCTTCTGATGTTTGATTTGTTGTGCACATTTACCGCGGAGCGTTTGTTTCGTTTCTTGTCATATATCACAAGTCTTTGTATATTGTTATTGTGCTTTTAGGTGAGAGAAGTATTAATTTGCATATGTCTCAGAACGAATAGGAATTTAGTGTGAATTGTAATCGCCTTAGTGTTTTGGGCAATTCCAGATTTTTGTTCAGTGTTTACTGGAATCCCAATTCATTCGCCATTATTGTTTTAAATGAGTGATTGAGCAGTCTTAGCCTTTCTAAAGCGCTGAGAACACTTCCTTGACTAGTAGCAGGTAAGCTGCTCTCTCTATATGTATTATTATACATGCATGTCTCTGTGTTGTCCTACTACAGTTTCACTGCTAACAGTATTGTGATCCCTACTCTTTTTTTGCATGTAAAATGTTTGCCTTTTTAGTCTCATTTTATTGCTTTATCTTCCTACGATTGTTCATGTGTAGCACGGAAAGCACTTCCACAAATTCTTCATCGTATTTTATGGGGACAAGGAACATCCGCTATTGAATGGTGATTTTTCTTTGATTTCAAAATAAAATAATATCCTACTTTTTTTTTCTAAAATGACTTTTCAAACCGATGCATAATGTCACGCTATCGTTCTTGGTATCGCATTCAGACATTTGTAAACACGTGTATCATTCAATCACATCCACACTCACATATATTCATATCCAAGAATGAAGTGGAGGAGATAGAAACTTAAGTTGATACTGTTTAAATAACTTAAATCAGCATCAGTTAACAAGATAGGGGGAAGTAGGGGGGGTACGTAAATCTAACCTAAAGATCCTTTTAACATTCACAGTGAGTGTTGCCCCACTAAGCTTACATCAACAAATAAATACTTCAAACGTATAGTTACTTTTTAAATCAATACATTCTGTGGGTTTTTTTGCAAACAACAACCGGCCCCACCGGCTATGGTATTGGTGTAGGCTACTGTTAAACATGGGAAATCGCTCCCTGTCAAAACACACATGGAAAATCTGTAGCGGTTGGTATGAGCAACTTTATCAAGGCCAAATTATCCATGTTTATTAACAACGTTTTCCTATCCTACCCTATCCCGTAACTCAAAAGTCGTTGGGGCACCACAGATGATCGTTTAACCAGCGTACTCCATCTTTCTCTGTCTTCAGCAACCCTCATGGCTTCGCTCAGTGTCAAGCCAGTCCATTCTCGAGCGTTGTCCTCCCACCTGTTTTCCTGTCTCCCTCTTCTTCTGCCTCCTTGCACCGTGCCTTGAATGATGGTCTTTGCAAAGCCTGATGCAAGGTGGTGACGTGGCCATACCTTCGGAGTTTCCGTTTCTTCACCACTGTGAGCATGTGATCGTGTTGTCCAATAGCTTGGGTGATGGTCTGTCGGACTTGGTCGTTGGTGATGTGCTGGTTATAGGAAATGCCCAGAAGTCTTCTGTAGCACCTCCATGCCATGTATTATTAGTTGTAGGTCTGCAGTGAGGGTTCATGTTTCGCAAGCGTATAAAGGATGGACATGACAAGGGAGCGCAGCAGCCTTACCTTGGAGTGTATACTGATGATCCTGTCTTTCCAAATGGGCTTCAACCTTGCTAGGGCAGCAGTTGTTTTTGCGATCCTGGAGAGGACTTCCTGTGGGGACCCATTATCTGATACAATGGTTCCTAAATATTTGAAGCTATGCACCGCGTTGAGGGGTTGGCCTTGGACTTCGATGTCTGTGTTGATGCCATTGGTGTTGTTGGTATTATTTTGGTCTTTTCTGCACTTATTTCCATTTCAAAGGCTCTGGAGGTGGTGTAAAGCCTTTGTACAAGCTGTCCAAGTTTTTGTTCTTTTCCAGCCAATCCATCAATGTCATCCACACAACAAAGATTGCTGTACCCGCTATAACAACGTTTTTTTGTGAACGTCAACAGTAAAGAAAGCCTTGAAATTGGGGCTCTTTAACAAACGATTGACATTAAAATGTCTACACCTATCGTATATCCTATCCTATCCCGTAACTCGGAGGTCGTAGGGGCACCACACAGATGATTGTATAACCAGCATACTCCGTCTTTCCCTGTCCTCAGCAACCCTGATTGTTTCGCTCAGTCCATTCTCGAATGTTGTCCTCCCACATCATTTTCGGTCTCCCTCTTCTTCTACCTCCTTGCACTGTGCCTTGCAGGGTGGTCTTTGCAAGACCTGATGATCTGGTGACATGGCCATGCCATCGGAGTTTCCGTTTTTTCACCACTGTGAGCAGGTCATCGTGTTGTCCAATGGCTTGTGTGATGGTCTTTCGGACTTCGTCGTTGGTGATGCGTTGGGTATAGGAAATGCCCAGAAGTCTTCTGTATGTCTACACAGTCAACAATATAGTAACTTTAGCTTCGCATGATAGTCTCAATCATTTGAACTGCATCACGGAGGTAGCAATGCAATTCAATATTTTATTTTAACGTTTCTTCAGGTACATGCGATTTTTGGACCACTTCATTCTCCCGCATGGACATACAAACATACAGTAAGATTTTTTTTTAAATTAATGCTGAATTGCTACAATTTAAAATGTGCTTCTGAACGCCTTGTAATTCCTTTTGGGATTATAACGATGTATTGTATTGTATTGTACTGTATTATTTGTATTGTGTCGTACCATAAATAATAGCATTACTACTCCCGTTGAGGTGCGGGGGGTTTATGTATAAATAGTATCGCCACTTTGTGGAAATGTAGTGCTTTAAATTACCACTATTTCTGTCATTCTCAGTTGTTCTTTCTCGTTTTTAATCTGTTTTATGAGTATATCTTCTTCGCTAGAGCAGTCATCTACCTTTTTTTTTTTTTTTGGGGGGGGGGGGGGGGACGGGGAACTCTCCAAAAACTCCTCATTTGTGTATGGGGTCTGTTGAGTCCGCTTGGGGCTTTTAGACGCTTTCTGCCAGATGGTCAACATGTTCGTTGCGTCAACAGCGCACATCCATTTGACTTTTAAAAAAAAAAGTAATGGCCTGATTCACCCTCTTTGTCCACCAGCAAATATCAGTCTCGTTGACATCATTCCTCCCTATGTCGTCATAAAAATCATCACTAGGCTAATGACGTCCGAGAACTCGCGCACAACGAATATAGGCTTCTGCATTAAAAAAAAAAAACAACAACGAAAGTAACATTTCTGCATATTAGATCATTATGTGTCGTGAAAGATGAATACATTACATCAATAGCAAAACTGTAGTTTGAGTTCCGCACCTACCACAGCGTAATGGGCAAACAAGAGAGGTCATACATTTTACATATTAGTCTCTATTAAAAGATAATAATGGGCACGTGTCAAATAAACTTAAAGATCTTCAGAAAGTTGAGGAAATTATCAAACTGTTGTTTTCAGTTACAAAGTGCTGAGCCAAACATTGTAAATTTTAAACAGGGGTTTCTTTAATCTTCACTGTACACGATGTATTGTAAAATCTTATTTTCTCGTCTTAATTCATGTATTTAAACTATTATAATTCCTGCTTAGTCACGGCTTATTTTAGCAGTTAGCTATTTACATGTGTATATTTTGTAAAGTTTTTGATGGTTGTGTTTATTTTGTTACGTTTTTGATTGCTGGGGTGTCTGAGAATGTTAGTGAATCGTGATGTCATATCTGAGTCTTTTATTCATTGATTGCTGTTGTCCTTGTCTTGTTTCTGTTATGTCGCCCACATATCAAATTTCCTTTTTCAGATGAGGACAACAAAGCATGTTGTATCTTGTACGCATTAACTAAATTCTTTACGTATAAATGCATTTGAATGACTTGCCATCTTGTTTTACTTGTTGACTCACATGCGTGCAGCAATAGAATTCTATCTATTCACCCCAAAATAAGATTTTTCCAGACTTTTGCGAAATCCCGAGTCCTAAATAGTCAAGAAATGATGTTTTTACAATAAGTAAAAATTTCCGTCCGTCTCTGTTTTTGATTCACATGCGTTCAGTCTTTGTTGTATGTAGAGATAGTAGATTGACCTTTCATGTTTGTGACGTTTCTGTATTGATCTTGAAGGTAAAGATCATCGTACATTGGCATGACTCTATTTGACCCATAGTAGGCATCAACAGTGGCTTATTTATTATGTATAAATAGTATCCCCACTTCATGGAAATTTAGTATTTTAAATTACCACTATTTCTATCATTCTCATTTGTTCATTCTCGTTCCTAATCTTTCTGTCAATTTCAACGAATTTGCTATTTCTATCTTCTTTGCTAGACACCCCCGGAGGGTTGCCGGGGGTTTCAGTATAAATAGTATCCCCACTTTCTGGAAAGTTAGTGCTTTAAATTCCCACTGTCGCTGTCTTTTTCCTATGTTCTTTCTCATTCCTACTCTGTTCTATCAATCTACTATACTGTCTTCTTCTTCGCTAGACCAGTCATCTACCTGTTTTCTTGAAAATTCTTCCGGGACAAAATTCGTGGGGGTGCCGGGGGTTTCCGTATAAATAGTATCCCCACTTTCTAGAAATTTAGTGCTTTAAATTCCCGCGGTCGCTGTCTTTCTCCTTTGTTCTTTCTCATTCCTACTCTGTTCTATCTATCTACTATACTGTCTTCTTCGCTAGATCTTTTTTCTTGAAAACTCTTCGGGACAAAACTCCTCATTTGTGTGTGAGGTCTGTTGGGTCAGCTTGGAAATATTGGACGCTTTCTGCCAGGTGGTCACTGGGGCTTCCTATGATGTTATTATTTGGCAAAGTAGGCATTTTATATGTATGTGTTTGTTGATATTTTATCATGATGTTTATATTCTGTTTTGTTTTTGTAAACGGGAGTTCGATAAATTAGAGTATAGCCTCAGCGTCCCCTGCGTGGGATGTCTTTATTGTAAAGTGACCGGCTGGTGGAGTGCCTTCAGTGTTACCACTAGAGTTGTTCCGGCAGATCTTTTATGCGGATCAGGGACGAGTCCTCTTTCAGCGAAGTTGTGGTCTAGATTTTGTGGTCCTGATTCGGCTATACTGGTCCTGATTTGGCTCGGAAGAGTCCGCTGAACCTAAAGCAATAATCATGTACTGTAATGTAAAACTCCTTATTTGTGTGTGAGGTCTGTTTGATCAGCTTGAGAATATTGGACGCTTTCTGCCAAGTTGTCACTGGGGCTTCCTATGATGTTATTACTTGGCAATGTAGGCATTTTATTTGTATGTGTTTTGTTGATCGATAAATCAGAGTACTGTCTCAGCGTCCCCTGCATGGGATGCCTTTAAGGTAAAGTGACCGGCTGCTGGAGTGCCTTCAGTGATATCATTAGGGTTGTTTCAGGAGATCTTTTATACGGATCAGGGGTGAGCCCTCTTTCAACCTAGTTGTGGTCCTGATTCGGCTCTTTGCAGTGCGCTGGACCCTTTAATCAATGACTAGCTACCTAATTAAAATTGGCTTATTTGATCATACATGAACACCAGAGGTCATGTGGAGGTCAAGGTCATCCCATGGTCAAAGTTTTTTTTTTTTAGCATAAGACAACTTTTGCTGTAGTTTATTTGATAGTACGTGAGTGTCCATTTGGATCCGGAGGTCAAGGTCATCTCAAGGTCAAGATCATCGCACGATCAATTTTAGTATTACTTTTGATGTCACCATGCCACCATTTCGTTTCGTTGTCCCCCGTGGGGTGCCGGGGGTTTGTGTATAAAGTGTATCCCCACTTTCTGCAAATGTAGTGCTTTAAATTCCCACTGTTACTGTCTTGCCTTTCTCCTTTGTTCTTTCTCATTTCTACTCTGTTCAATCAATCAACTGTATTATCTTCTTCTTCACTAGACCAGTTACCTACCTTTTTTTTTATTTTTTTGGAAAACTCTTCCAAAACTCATCATTTTGTATGACGTTTGTTGGGTCAGCTTGAAAATATTGGAGGTTTTCTGCCAAGTGGTCACTGTGGCTTCCTATGATATTATTTTTTTTAACAATGTTCGCATTTTATATATGTTTTGTTGATATTTTATAATGACGTTTATATTCTATTTTGTTTTTGTAAATTAGAGTATAGCCTCAGCGTCCCCTGCTTGGGATGCCTTTATTGTAAAGTGACCGGCTGGTGTAGTGCCTTCAGTGTTACCACTAGGGTTGTTTCCGCACATCTTTTATACGAATGAGCAGTGAAGCCTCTTTCAACCGAGATGTGGTCCTGATTTTGTGGTTCTGACTGTGCTCTTTGCAGTCCGCTGGACCCTGCAAACAATGAATAACTATCTAATTTCGTGTCGTTTCATTTTTTCTGGGCACTCATTTTCGTGTAAAATATTGCGAGTTTCATAAAGAACGTGTGAATTTATTTGGGCTTTGCCCTTTGGGTTTGTAATAGTGGTAGATGGGAAATACAAATAAAGACGTTTAATTTTACTTACGGACTATGTGATTTTTGCCACAATGGTTTAGATGTGTTCCAACTAACCCTACGATTGTTGGCCAATTGGAACAATCATTTCTTGTTATACAGAATACACAATTTATTCAGCCAAAGTACTACACCACTGCAGATGGAAATTACTCCCATGTTGGTCAACATCCACAACACATTCAATATCTTCATGACTATTTCAACTTTGAACATAATTACACTGGACATGTTACATTTATGACAATGGAGAAAATGATAAAGAAAATCACAAAACAGACGGTTATCAATCGAAATACTAAACACACACACACACAATCACACACACACACACATACAAACACACTCATATCTATATCTATATCTATATAGTGTTTTTAAAAACAACTCTAATGCAATTAAAAATTATAGTGAACACATTACACAAATTCATATGAATAAAAACGCACATTGACGTAGAATAAAAATACATCTCTGCTCCCTCCCTCTTTCTTCTTCTCTTTCTCTCTCCCTCGCGCATGCACACACGCACACACACACACAGAGACAAATGCATAAGCACACGTACTCAAGCACGCAAACACATAGATGCACACATACGCCTTACACTCCCGACCCCTAAGTCAATACGTTATTAATATAAACTGAAAGTTAAACATTAAAGCGCAGTTAGAAAGCATGCACATTTATGTTTTGTGTGTGTGTTTAAATGTATTGATCACTTTTCTATCTTGCATCAGTCAGCAAAAGCAAAGTATGACAACATCTCATTTATAAACATGTATGGACAAGAAACAAGGGGAAAAGGGAGGGAAGCAAAAGGGAAATGATTCAAACGCGCTGCTTAAATTACCTGGCCTATGCCTTAAACGCTTTTAGTATTTAAATATGCACATTATTAAAATATCCCTTGTGATACACACACATGCAAACGAACACAAAGACAAGCACGCGCACGCACGCTTACACATACACACATACATTAATTGCCATCAAAGGAACTGATAGCATTCAAACGTTACAATAATGACAAAAAAACAAATCGATGCCGTAGAGCAACAACGGTCTATCGGTGATCTCGCAATTTTTATAATTCTTTCACACAGCCAGTTGAAAAATTTGGAAGAGCAGAACAAATCAGATATCAAATAAAAGTGTTCAGTTTAAAAAAATAAAATAAACGTAAGTATTGGTGTACACAATATCATATACAAATAATAGTGCAATAAATTTTAAAGAAATATAAAATTGAAAAAAGCATGTTTACGATAGATAATCCGTTGTTGCCTGATAATTACTTATAGACAGCAGGGAACATTTTGTGCGAGGTTGGAACACTGTCTTCCAGTAAGTTGTAACTGAGTAACACATCAACAAAACGTATTAAAAAATGAACATTATTTTATTGCTCAATAGCCGTTTCACACGGTACCGTTGATAGCATTTGATTGCAACGGTACCAAATCTCAAACTGTTTATTGACAAAAGCAGCGGAAAACTGCACTGACGTCTTCCAAAGAAGACGGGTGTGACATCGTCAAAGTTCCTAGTATCTTATTTGGGCTGGGAGCGACTGGGAACATTCTGATTGGTCGACGCATTACAAAATTCGACGCATGCGCACAGTGCTATCGTAGTCTTAGTAAGGGTTAGGGTTAGGGTTGGGGTTACGACGCCTAAGAACATCGTGAAAAAGCCGACCCGACTTGACCTGGCGCATGCGCAAAGGCGCCCGGCTAAAGTAAGAAACCCGAAACTTTGACGATGTTACACCGGGTTAGACACTGCTTGACCCTTTCTTGTCAGAGGAGACCAGGCACCTATATCTGGTTACCACAGGAAGTAAAGGAATAGCAGCCGTATGTGCTTTTGTGGCCTGAACTACTGATCCATCCCCTTCTCTTGTTTTTTCTCAGGCCTAAACGGCTGACACTGCAGTAGACCACCATTGTTGCACAAAACTTGCAGTGCCCATATAGTGCAAAATCAGGATACTGCTCGGTAGTCCAGTCTTCCACAAAAAACGTTACCCCACTCTTTTAGTGCAACAATGGGTTTTTTTCCAAAACTATTCACACTTTTCTGCTATCCTATGCACCAACGGGAATCCCCTCTATGAAAAATACTTCCGTTTTTTTTTCTCCGCGTGTTTTAGTGAGTTATTTCCAAATATTCAAGAATAATAACATGTGTCACTGGCCACCTGTATCGTACCCTCACATATTTTTTTTTTTGCTGCAGTTTATTATCCCTTTCTATCGCCAGTGGCCCGCCTAAACCCTACCTACCTAACATTATTTGTGAATTTTTGAAAAATATTCGGAAAAACATAACGCCCAGATGCTGGCTCGAACCCACACCTGTCAGGCGCACAGCTTGTGGACAAGGCAAGTTAGTCCCGCCTTAGCCCACTTGGCCACAACCCTAGCCTAACATAGTCAGTTACTTCGTGTTTTGTGAAGGTTGCGACGGCGAAGCTATGGAAAACTACAAGAGTTTTCAGGTCATGTTTCACTTTCTGTCGATGATCGACGCACCTCCAAAGTCGCCACAAATACAGGCCTCTACGATTGTTTTTTGCATTCTTTCACTGAGCATGTACTTCCTCCACCGTTTTTATACTTATCCCACTCGTTTTCTGGCTCTAACAATCGTCGTTTTCGGCAATTTGCCATATTTAAAAGTCACGCATCAAGCTTTGATAAAAGCAAAACAAGCCAAACCGGAACTTGGTTTCATATAACCTCGTTTTAATTTATAATGGCGATACCCACGAGTTTTTATGAGAGGTGCCGGAAAGTTGTGAATACCAACACATGCGAATCTTACTTTGAAATGTTGTCATCATGGGAGTCACGGTGGCCTAATGGTAGAGCTTTGGCTTGCGGATCTGAAGGTCCCGGGTTCGTGCCCAGGACGGGCCATTGTGTTGTGTCCTTGGAAAAGACACTTTACTCCCGTTTCCTACTCCTTCGGATGAGAGTATAAACCGAGGTCTAGTCGCATACATTCCATCATAACAGACTTTAAAGATCCTGACGCTCATGTCCTAGACGGGTGAGTGCCGGTGACAAGAACACACCCAGCATGCCCCTAGGTCCATCTCCCCCATCCCTGGCGGCCCAGGATTGTGCTCAGTTGTCTGGAGCGTTATTACGATGCGCCCAAAGGCTGCAAGTTGGCGCCTAGGGCGGCTTGAGTTAGATCCTGTATCGTCCAGCGCCTTGAGCAGCTCTTGAGCTGGAAAAGCGCTATATAAGAACGATTAAAATAAAATTTAAAAAAAAATCATAATGTTCACAATAAATTCTATCAAGTAAGACAAAGTTAAAATTTTGTCAATTTTTTCAGATACTCCGTTGTTGCTCTTGAAATATGACATGAATGAAAAGAAGAATAATGAGGACAAAAACAACAATGCAAGTTTTGAAGCTAAGCTCTTCGCCATTCGGACTCAACACAAAAGGATGTCAAACTATGCTTTTCAACAGAGATCCAAGAAAGAATGAGATTATACTTAGGAAGGAGTAAAGAATAATTTAAGGTGAGTGATGGTCAAAATATTCAAAATGGGAAGCATGAAAAATACATTGATTAGAATTTTATTATTTGAAAGAAAGAAAAAAGAAAAATCGTTTCTTGGTCCATGGGGTACGGGAGATAACTCGGTTCTAAGTCAATACAGTCTAAATACAGCAAAACCGATGATGATGACGATGATGATGATGATGCTGATGATGATAATGATGATGATGACAATCCTGATGTTGGTGACGATGATGATTGATAATATCATGTATTTATGTAACCGTCATGTGTTTTAATTGAAATGCAAATTGTTCTTACTGAGAGAATAGGGGGTGGCCTCGTGGCGCAGTGGATAAGTCGCTGGTTTCCTATGCCGAAGGTCGCGGGTTCCATTCCCGCAAGGGGCGAACGTATTTGACTTAGGTACGAGACTATTGAGGTCACCGAGGGTTTTCTCCGGGCACTCCGGTTTTCTTCCTCCCTTCAATAATGGTACAGGATGCAGTTAATATAAAAATTTCAAAACTAAAAATTCGATTTTCTTCCGTCTTCTAATAGCGATCTCCTTGCCTTTACACCACCTGTTTGAGTGATGTATGTATATTTGGTGTGTGTGAGGGTAAATGAGACAGGTGAGCGTGTATGTTGGTATAGATCGCCGCGCTTTGAGCCTTGGGGCGTACATAGCATCCTGTATTATTATTATTATTAATCCAGTGCAAGAAATTATCTATGCGCTGTCAATGAACATCATCATCATTGTCGTCATCGTTGTCGATATCATCATCATTATCACCGATTCAAAGCTGGCTCAACCTCATTCTGAAGTAGTCTACACAGATAACGGCAACAGTAACAACAATAAAATGTTTTTTTTGTTTGTTTTTTTTTATATATTGGCGAGTACTGTTTAAAGGGAAGTAAAAAATATCACCGGAATAGGCTCGGTGAAGCGAAGGAGTTGTTTCCCTTATGCTTATGTTCGCGTTATAATGTGCGCGTATAGAAGGCGAAAATGCACACACGATTGCACGCCCATCTAGTAGCTGATTAAAAACTGACACGACAAACTGCGCAAGCGTAAATGCACACGCAATTACACGCGTTTTTACCTAGGAATTACATTAAAACTAGGAATGGGAAATGTCCGGAAATCCGTAAAAGGTTTTTCTATGTGCGACCCAATGCTATTAAATTTTCTAATTTATTTTCAACGAAAAATAAGACTATTCTGCTGAAACTGGCTAGGTTTATGAAAATAATAATGGATAGCTTTAGAACGTAATATAATGATTTGTAATATTAATGATAGTAATAATAGGGATTTTTTTTTCAATAATGACAATATGAATACTAAATACCAGTGTGTACCCCCCTCCCTTCTCCCCTTCTTTATCACCCAATCTTGCGAGAGAGTGCGTGCGATTTGTGATCAGTCTGTGTGGACATAAGTTTTATGTAGTATGCTTGTGTTGTGTGATAATAATGAATGTGTATTTTGTAAATGTTTATTATGTCTCTTAGAACGCGAGTGTGAAAGATTAACTTTTATTTTTGTAATATATGTACATATGTATTTTATATTGTATTTTATGATTTTTATGGTTATTTTACATGTATGTTTATTTTTATTTATTTTCGTTGTATCCACGTGCCCCAAGGGGTTTTATGGAATAAAGCGCTTTTGACTTGACTTTTGACGTTCTAGTAACCAAAATAATTTAAAATAAATTGACAAATTTACAATGAAACCCTCGCCACCCACACCCTCCCCTGCATCCAACCATCCAAATTAAATGTTATAAGAATTTATTTTTATAAATATTTGTTTTGGGGGGAACGGAAAAAGCTTTGTAAAATCCGTGTAGATATCGTATGAGTTATATCTCTATTGTAGCCTTCATCTGGTTAGAGCTGAGATGTTCTGAAAATACTAATTTGAGTAGCAAAGTAGATGTATTTATCATTTTAGATCACGTTTGATCTTTTTTTTCTCTCTCTCTTAAGTGAGAATGTAGTTCGGACTGTGTGTTTAGTTATCTGAAAGTCTGAATCTATTTTTGTAAGATTTAGTTGACATCACTGCACAATACGTCATAGCTGGCTTTCGTCATCTAAAACTCTTTAGGCCAAGATCCTCACTACAGCTTTGTTTTGTTTCTTTTCCAGTTTTTTTCCGTTTTTGATCACTACACTACGCTAAGTTTTCACAGCTACGCTAAGATTTCGATCCTGCGAATGAAAGCTTTTGGTGACACTATCTGAACACTTGTTGTTGATCTATTTGACATAAAGTAAAGACATAATAATAAATACAATTTATTATAATGTTTAATTTGGAGGTTGGAGGCATAAAAAGGTGACGAGGGTTTCATTGTAAATTATTTGTAAATTTATATTAAATTATTTTGGTACTTAGGACTTATTCCCGGACATTTTCCATTCCTAGTTTTTGATGTGACTCGTAGGTAAATGCGCCTGCAATTGCGTGTGCATTTGCGCTTGCGCAGTTTGGCGTGTAAGTTTTTGACAATCAGCTACTAGAAGGGCGCGCAATTGCGTGTGCATTTTTGCATGCTTTGACGCTTTCCGCGTTCCATACGCGTATGACGAACAATGCAAGCTTGCCATAGAATGGATTGTGAGTAGAGGAGGGGCTTGAATAATACAAGCGAAGTCAATAGAATGTAAACATCTGAAATATTACGGCATAGCTAATAATATAACGAAATCTAAAGAGAGACAATCCCCTGTAAAACGTGAAAATGTCCAATGCACGAAGCTGGGCTGTCAGTGTCAGACAAAATGAATGGGTGAAGGCGTGCGTGTGAGGGTGGAGTTAGTGGAGAGAGACGATGGTGCCAGAGAAGAAAACGAACTGCGTAAAACGTGGCATGCAGCTGAATAAACAATACTATTACTGAAATAAAGACAGACAAGATGCGTGAAAAAAAAAATTAAAATAGGCCCCAAATAACAGAAAGGAAGAAATGTGCCCGCCCGACTTTCAAAGAGTGACTCTGTGTCCGTCTGTTTGTGCATTTGTCTCTGGGTTTGTTTCTTCGTTTTTATCTGTGTGTGTTTGTGTCTATGTAGGTCAGTATTTGTGTGTGTTCTGGACAACGAAGGTGCAGAAAAGACAGACATAAAGATAGAGATAGACAGAGAAATCGACCAAAATAATAATGGACAGTTATCGAACAAGTGAGAGAGACAGAGGATCAGAGAGGAGGGAGAGATAGACAAACAGACAGACAGGGACGGAGAGAAGACAAAGGGGGAGGAGACTGACAGACAGACAGACAGAATAACACTGATGGATAGACAAACATAAATCCAGTAAAAACAGAGGAGAAAGCTCGGTGTGCCGGTGGGGATGGGAATGGAGGTGGCTGCCATCATTCCAATAAAAAGACAGAGGCAATTTCGCGGCTCCATTCCAGCCTTGGGGACTGCAGAGGACTGTCACATTGTGACGGACGGAGGGGAAAGTGCCTGCTGAACGTTATCATTGCTAGTGCTATGCCTGCATTATTGCAGAGAAGGCAGAATTAGGTTCCGAATGCGCATGTGCTACTACTACGCATGACCTCTTTTAGCTCAAGACAGTCACAGATAATTAAAAAGCCAGGATGTTGCAGTTTCAACGAGAGCAGGAGATTCAAGAATAGGCCTACTTTATTATCTCAGAGACATTTAAAACACGCTTTGCTGACAGTACTAAAAACATTGCAATAAATATACAAGAAAGGGCAATTACAAACATTCACTAATTAAAAGGTTGCTAAAAAATAGTAATTTTTTTTTAAGATGAAGAAGATGAAAGAGTAAGAGAGAAAGAGAAAGGGAGAGAGAGAGGGGGAGGGAGGGAGAGATAGAGAGAGAGAGAGAGAAAGAGGTTACTTGGTGTAGTTGATTGTTGTTTTTTTAATTATTTTTAGCATGTTATTCCTGTCTTCCTAAGTATGTTGGGGATTCAGTGTCTTGAGAAGGAAAAAAAAAACAATAATTATAATCAGCCTTTTAAGCAGCTGAGGCAGTGTCGAAAACACCATTACAAGACGACGCCACAGCCAGGACTGTCAGGTCGGCCGGAATGTCCGCAGGCTACTGTCAAAAATGTGATGGACGGCACGAGCCTAGAGAAACTGCTGGCTCTTCCATCATCTGCTACTTTATCCCCGGAAATGCCAGGTCAAGGCTAATAGCCCTTAAAATGTCAAGGTCAACAGGAGACAGCACAATGACTGGTCATGGCCAGACGTGTCGTTTGAACGGTGATTTGTCCTGCTCAGCAAAATTATTATATTGTCATTTCCTTCCACCTCAACCTAAACCACTCCTACATTGTCACGTTGTTGTTGGTGTTGTTGTTGTTGTTGTTGTTGTTGTTGTTGTTGTTGTTCTTGCTGTTGTTCTTGTTTTCGTGCTTCTTATTCTACCTTTTGCTCCTCTTCTCTTCCGGTTCTTTATCTGGAATAGGATTATGAATTCTTCCTCCTTCTCTTCGTCTTTGTTACACTCGTTTGATGGTGGTGTTTTCTATCAGTAGTGGATTCAGCCCCAATGCTGAAGTACTGATGAGTGTAGCTCAGATTCGTTTATCCACGCAACCCGTTCAATCAGCATACAAGTCACAAAGTCGACGTATGAAGTTTTCCACTTTTATTCAGCACACATCAACAACTGCATACAATCGCTCAATCGCTTTTCCACTCTCAAATTTTACTTTCCAACTCACTATCAACAACAACCCTTTTTTAACAGTGCGGCGCTTATATAGTCTCTACATACTCGGGAACAAACGAGAATAATCCTACATGAAACACCACAACCAATCAAAATTAATTTCATCATCACGTGACTCACGTCATACAACCTCATTTAGAATGGAAGCTTCCATGGTAACCAACAGAACAATCCATACGCTTCGATCGATAGTAAACAACCAATTCTCGAAAATTCTCAAATAATATCGACCAACTAAAAACACCAACGTTACACAAAGCCTCTACTAATAACAACGCAAAATCAAATCAAAGATAAATACACTCTATTACTGCATGCGCTGCAAAATAAAACGAACAGATCTATCGCGCGCGCGTCACACATAATATCATGCGCATTTCACACGCACCATCATGCGCGTCTCAACGTAGCAGTCTTCCTATGCCTCCGCCTTTTGCTCTTGGTACCCTTTTCAGCAGTCCTTGTTTCTCATCCTCCTCTTTTTCTTCTTCTCCTCCCGATTCCTTTTTATCATTTTCAGGAGGTGTTAGCATTGCAGTGTTTATCGGCTCTGATCCCAAGGCCACTGCTAATTAACTCGCGCATTTCCAAGGCCTCGTAAACGGGGCACATTCGCAGACAGCTGGGGGAAGTGCGTTAATGAGACGACGCCATCACATGTCACGTGAGACAGCCTGATCAAGATGGCCAGCTCAGCAGTTTGAAACTGATAACTAAATCAAGATCATTTAATTTGCCGGGATTTTTTTTTTTTTTTTTTTTTTTTTTGGGGGGGGGGGTCTATTTACGCCAAAACGTCTGTCTAATAGACACGCGTCAATGATGAAGAGATTGTTCACCGTTGACCCTAGAATATACGATAACAGGCTTACGTGTCAACCAGCCATTACTTATAGCACGGGTAGCGAACAAGCCACCAGAAATATATGAGCAGGCCTTCGGATAACAATATAAACCGAGGTCTAGTCTTTTGAAGCACGCATTCCATCGCACGGACTTTAAAGATCCTGACGCTCAAGTCCAGGCTAGACGTGTGAATGCCAGCTACATAAACACAGGCATCAAACACTAGGTCCCTTATCCCCCATCCCCGGTCGCCCATGATTGTGCTCAGTTGTGTGGACGAGGCAGCAAGTGGGTTCCTTTGGGCCTGTACTGACCGTCGCCTTGAGCAGCTCCAGAGCTGGAAAAGCGCTATATAAAACGTTAGGAAAAGTAAAGAATATACTCTGTCCACTATCCGTGCTATAAGTACTGGCTGGATGAAACGTAAGCCTGTTATCGTATATTCTAGGGTCAACGGTGAACAATCTCTTCATCATTGACGCGTGTCTATTGCGCTGTCCACAATCAGGTAAGTTTTTCGCTTTCCCTTTAAACCTCTTCCACAACGTTAAGGGCCTCATCCATCGTTCTTCAACGTTGAGTTTAGCATTTCGTAGCCATTTAAAAGATTTCAACGACCGGTCGTTGATGCGTTTACGAACTGCTAGAATTATTCGGTGGACCACAGTGGGGCGGTCGGATCCCAAGAGGCGGCCTTGGCGCTTTGTTCTGGTCAATGCTTTGATTTTGTTTTTGATGTTCTGGCGTGCACTGCCCGTACTGTTTTAGGGCAGACGTTCCTCCCCAATCCCCAACCCATTAGCAGCCCCAAACCATCTCAGCTCTTTTCCATCACGACTCCGTTCCCACATTCGCCTCAATGCTACTGTTACACGGTTATTTATTAATAGTTGATTCAGCCCCGATGCTTGAATCTTGATAAGTATAACTCGAATTCGTTTATCCACGCAGACTGTTCATTCAGCAACAAAGCAGAAGTCGTCGAATAAAGTTTTCCAACTTTATTTAGCAAACATCCACAACTGCATACAAGATCGCTTTCCAAAATCACTACAACATTCATCATCAAAAATCGTCACAAATCTCCCCACAAGGTTAGGTAGGTAGATTAAAGTCCCGCGTCACATAAGCGACTGGGAAGGGGGGTGGGGGAGGGAATCGGGAACTGTCATACCCCACAAGCAGACAGTGCATTACTTATATAGCTCTTCTCTGCAATCCAGAAAAAATTCGAACATTCCAGCGTGACGCAAAAACACACATTCAAAACAAAACTCGTCACCGGAACTATGCACTTTCTTACGTCATCTCGAAGGTTCGGTCGATAATAAACAAGTAATTCCAGAAAATTCACAACAAGATCGACCGACTAACATTATACAAAGTTTCTTCTAGCAACAACGTAAAATCAAATCAAAGGTAAATGCACGCTATCATTGCATGCTTTGCAAAATAAAATGATCGGATCTATCGTACGCGTCTCAATCGTAACATCTACCGTCCAGCAATTCTATCATCTCTTTGTCGGTCTTTGCTACGTGTATTTCTTCCCTCCCTAGACCCCTCATCCCACCCTCTGTGTGTGTGTGTGTGTGTGTGTGCGTGTGTGTGTGTGTGTGTTTGTGTGTGTGTGTGTGTGTGAGTGCTTGTGGGTGTGGTGTGTGTGTGTGTGTTTGAGCTCCCCACCCTCCACTCCCTTCTTCACTCACCCCATCCACTTCGTCCACCCTGATTGTTTTTTTATGATTTTTTTTAGCGCTTTTATGTTCCCTACCCACACCAAGAAGGCTCATTCTTCGCTGCCCCTTGCGCTAAGGCTTTGTGTTGCCTTTGATAGTTTTGTCAAGGGAAACAACTGCGACATGATCGAAGAGGCCAAAGGGAGGTAATGTAATAAACAACCCTCGGGGGGCTTCCGAGGGTCGGAATTGGGGAATCAAAATGGAGAGTGCAGGGAGGAATGACAATAGAGAGTGCAGAGAGGAATAACAATAGAGAGTGCATGGAGGAATGACAATAGAGAGTGCAGTGAGGAATAAAAATAGAGAGTGAAGAGAGGAATAACAATAGAGAGTGCAGGGAGGAATGACAATAGAGAGTGCAGGTAGGAATAAAAATAGAGAGTGCAGAGAGGAATAACAATAGAGAGTGCAGAGAGGAATGACAATAGAGAATGCAGAGGGGAATGACAATAGAGAGTGCAGAGAGGAATAACAATAGAGAGTGCAGGGAGGAATAACAATAGAGAGTGCAGAGAGGAATGACAATAGAGAGTGCAGGGAGGAATGACAATAGAGAGTGCAGAGAGGAATAACAATATAGAGTGCAGAGAGGAATAACAATAGAGAGTGCAGGGAGGAATGACAATAGAGAGTGCAGGGAGGAATAACAATAGAGAGTGCAGAGAGGAATAACAATAGAGAGTGCAGGGAGGAATGACAATAGAGAGTGCAGGGAGGAATAAAAATAGAGAGTGCAGAGAGGAATAACAATAGAGAGTGCAGAGAGGAATAACAATAGAGTGCAGAGAGGAATAACAATAGAGAATGCAGAGAGGAATGACAATAGAGAGTGCAGGGAGGAATGACAATAGACAAGTGCAGAGAGGAATAACAATAGAGAGTGCAGAGAGGAATAACAATAGAGAGTGCAGAGAGGAATGACAATAGAGAGCGCAGGGAGCAAGGGATTAAGGGGTGGAACGTTGGAGGGGAGAGGGAATGAGAGGGAGGAAGAGGGGGGGAGTGGAAGAATCTCGACGACTGGTCTCACGATTCTCTGATATTATTTTTCCAATCCATTTGTCCTGCTTTGCAGGCAATGAGTAATTGTGAGGTTCCTGTCACTCTTCCCTCCGTCCCCCACTCCACTTTTGCCATTCCCTCTTCCTTCCTGAGACGTTCTGTCAGTGTTTGATTCCCCTAACCCCACCAACACCACACCCTTCCGGATACTTCAATAATCGTCTTCTATCTATCCTATCCTATGCAATCCCGTAACTCAAAGGTCGATGGGGCACCATAGATGATTGTTTAAACAGCGTACTCAATATTTCTCTGTCCTCAGCAACCCAGATGGCTTCGCTCAGTGTCAAGCCAGTCCATTCTCGATTGTCCTCCCACCTCTTTTTCTGTCTTCCTCTTCTTCTGCCTACTTGCACCGTGCCTTGCAGGATTGTCTTTGCAAGACCTGATGCTCTGGTAACGTCACCATACCATCGGAGTTTCCGTTTCTTCACCACTGTGAGCATATCATCGTGTTGTCCAATGGCTTGTGTGATGGTCTGTCGGACTTCGTTGTTGGTGATGTGCTACAGTAGGTATAGGAAATGCCCAGAAGTCTTCTGTAGCACCTCATCTCCATGCTTTATATTCTTCGTTGTAGATCTGCTGTGAGGGTCCATGTTTCGCAAGCGTACAGGAAGAAAAATGGTCGTCACAGCTGCAGTTATTACACAGGGTGGAGCTCGCTACTAATGTTTCAAATAATAATAATAATAATAATAATAATAATAATAATAATAATAATAATAATAATAATAATAATAATAATGACAATGATAATGATAATAATACTGATAATAATAATGACAATAATAATAATAATAATAATAATAATAATAATAATAATAATAATAATAATAATAATAATAATAATAATAATAATATCCTATCCTATCCTGTCCCGTAACCCGAAGGTCCTAGGGGCACCACAGATGATCGTTTAACCAGCATACTCCATCTTTCTCTGTCCTCAGCAGCCCTGATGGCTTCGCTCAGTGTCAAACCAGTCCATTCTCGAATGTTGTCCTCCCACTTCTTTTTCGGTCTCCCTCTTCTTCTACCTCCTTGCACTGTGCCTTGCAGAATGGTCTTTGCAAGGCCTGATGATCTGGTGACGTGGCCATACCATCGGAGTTTCCGTTTCTTCACCACTGTTAGCAGGTCATCGTGTTGTCCAATGGCTTGTGTGATGGCCTGTCGGACTTCGTCGTTGGTGATGTGTTGGGTATAGGAAATTCCCAGAAGTCTTCTGTAGCACCTCATCTCCATGCTTTGTATTCTTCGTTGGAGATCTGCTGAGAGGGTCCATGCTTCGCAAGCATATAGGAAGATGGAGATGACAAGGGAGCGCAGCAGTCTTACTTTTGAATGTAGACTGATGGTACTGTCTTTCCAAATGGGCTTCAACCTTGTCAGGGCAGCAGTTGTTTGTGCGATCCTGGAGAGGACTTCCTGTCGGGACCCATTGTCTGATACAATGGCTCCTAAATATTTGAAGCTATGCACTGTGTTGAGGGATTGGCCTTGGACTTTGATGTCCGTATTGATGCCATTGGTGTTGTTGGTCATCATTTTGGTCTTCTCTGCACTTATTTCCATTCCATAGGCTGTGGAGGTGGTGTCAAGCCTCTGTACCAGCTGATCAAGTTCTTGTTCCTCTCCAGCCAATCCATCAATGTCATCTGCAAAACGAAGATTGGAGATTGCTCTACCCCCTATGCTGACTGTGCCTTCATGGTCTGCAAGAGCATCTGACATGATGCGCTCTAGGAAGATGTTAAAGAGTGTTGGAGAGAGTAGGCATCCTTGACGCACACCGGACAGGCCTGGATGATGGTGATGTTGAAAGGGGCTGCTCTCAGGCGGATGGTAATGAGTCTACTGGAGACTGGGCGGCAACCCATGACAGTGGCTATAATGTTCTTGTGGACCAAGAATCCAACGCCGTGTTCGTGCCTGTCATCTCTACCGCTGAAATAGAGCTTGTGGCCTTTGTCGGTCGTTGTTTCACCTAGGCCTTTCCAGCGCAGTTCGCTGATGCCTAGAATGTTCCATCGATAGTGGTCCAACTCGTGGGCCAGTTCTTCTAATTTTCCTTCCGCAGTTAGGGTCGTGACATTCCAGGTTCCTATGACGATGTTGTTTCTCGTGCGGATCTTGCTAAATTGTCCATCAGTAGCATACTTAACACCTCCGTCCTGGTGGCCAACGGAAGGCGCGGTCCTTGTGCCGGGCGACGACCTATCCGGAATGGAATTAGTGGATTGTGTCATCAAGTGGTGTGTCTTGGGCAAAAAAGACCTGGCGGTGCCCAATCCTCTCCAGGCTGTTGGCCACAGCCGAAATCCACGAATACAGTGTGGCTCGCCTTAGCCCTGAGCACATGTTCGTTGAACCTGTAGTAACGTGAGGTTCCTCCGCCCTGGCCGGTGACTTCTGTGTAGAAGACTTTCGCCCAGTGATGCCGTGCTAACATCACCCCTGTTAGTCGCCTCTTACGACACGCCGGGAAACGTTGGGTCTATTCTATTTAATGCCCGAACCCACAGAGCATCAACATTGGCAGGACACGCACTTTTCCAGGAGCAGACATCGGAAGTGACCACGATCTCGTGATGATGTCTTTCCGGCTCCACTTGAAGGGAGTAAACTCAGCTAAGTGCACTAGACTGAAGTTCGACCTGGACAAACTGCAAGACCCGGAGGTGGCAGAACTATTTCAGGCCACAATTGGAGGGAAATAATAATAATAATAATAATAATAATAATAATAATAATAATAATAATAATAATAATAATGGATGCTATACGCCTTTAATTCCTAAAACAGACTCAAAGCGCAGCGATCTGTAACCAACATACACGCTAACGTTTAATAGACGCTCCTACATACACAACAATTATACTTTCATCACTCTAACATGTGGTGTAAAAGACCAGTCGCCATTAGAAGACGGAAATCGAAATCGGATTTTATTTTTGAAATTCTAGGCCAGCAGTATCCAAAACCACTACTATTGAGGGGAGGGAGGAAACTGGGGTACCCAAAGAAAACCCTCGGTGTTCTGAAAAAATTATCGTATCTTAGTCACCTAAAGTTCGTCTCATGCGGAATTGAACCCGCGACCTTCGGCATAGAAAACCAACACCCCATCCACTGTGCTAAAAGCCATATTTTGTGTGTGATACATTTGTGACAGTAGTCATGGTGACGTGTGCCTGTGGTGTGGATGTGTGTGTGCGTGTGTGTGTGTGTGTGTGTGTGTGTGTGTGTGTGTGTGTGTGACTGTTTTACCTAATTTACTGTTTTACCCAATTTTCATTTGCAATGTTGTGTTGCCATTTTGGCTGAATAAATTCTGTAACTGTAGATTATAGTCACACGACTACTGGTCACATTATTCTGACACCAGCGAACCAGTTGATGGTAAGGGGAAAATAATATGGTCACACATTGGCCAATCCGGGATTCGAACCAGGTACCTTTCGGTTACTAGTAAGACGCTCTACCAACTGAGCTACCCGTCCCCACATAAATTCTGTATTGTGTATTCGACTTTTATAGTACTATCTCTCGTCCAAGTGTCGCTCAAAATTGGACACCTTAGCTTGCAGTTCTGTCCCTTCACTCTTGTTAAACCCTCACCCACCCCCCACCCCCACCTCCCTCTCCCTACAGCGGTGCTTGCTACATTATTAACCAACTTTCAAAGGATTGTCTCATCTCCCCTTTAAAATGTTGCTCATTGCAGCATCTTAATAGAATCTGGCAGGAGGGAACTGCTACAGCAATATAAATGATCAAGAGATTTTTTGTGTGTGTGCTGGTACCACTGCAGCGTGATTATTTGTGACGAGAAGAAGAACTAAAACATTATTAGGCACTGTGATCCGCAGTGCAGGCAACCTCACAAGGGCCTGCCTATGGATCCGCTTGAAGAGGAAGTAATGAGAATTACCAAAGATTACTGCTGAATCACATAGTCGTTTTGGTATGACCCCAACTCATCATCATGCGACCAGAAGAGACAGTGAGGCCACAGATCTATATACATTAGATCCTCGACTGAGTTTCTGCGCAAGCAATATTTCACGTTACGAACTTCCTCTCTGGCAGGTTTTGGCTGAGGGGACGCTACTCTAGAACGACTGGCAGCCATTGAAGTCTTCAAGTGGTTTTTTTTCAGTTCGCTCAAATTTGTTGGTTTTAGCTGTTGAAGGTTTTATTGTTTTAAATTTCTTGCCTTGTTTATATAATGTGCTGTGGAAAGTTTTGTTAGTTTATCGTCATCATCATCATCATCATCATCATCATCATCATCATCATCATCATCATCATCATCATCAAACACAACAACATCATCATCATCATCATCATCATCATCATCATCATCATTATCATCATCATCACCACCATCATCATCAATATTATCGTCGTCGTCAACCCGATGTAGACTTTTTTTAAAGTATATATTGATTCACTATAAACATAACACGGTACATAATAAACAGAGGTTATCAAAGATCCCATGAATATTGGGAAGAAAAGTAATGCATAAAGCTTATTTATCGAATATGGACAGTAATTGCCTCATAATTCCATCACTACAACCTATATCAATCTAATGAATAAAAATTGATATAAAGTATCCTATTATATCCTATCATATCCTATCCCGTAACTCGGAGGTCGTGGGAGCACTCCATCTTTCCCTGTCCTCAGCAACCCTGATGGCTTCGCTCAGTGTCAAACCAGTCCATTCTCGAATGTTGTCATCCCACCTCTTTTTCGGTCTCCTAGTTCAAAATAATGAAATAAAGATTCCTTAATTCTTTTCCAGAATTATGTCATCACTACTTTTCCACGTCGTCGTCATCATCATCATCATCATCATCATCATCATCATCATCATCATCATCATCATCATCATCAAGCTATATTAGAGAAAGAATGAAACCTATTCACGTGACGTACCTAAAAATCACCTCAGTCAATGCAGTACATGTGTATACAGTAAGTATACGGAAATATACAATAACTGAAGAAGACAAAAAGTATTTATTTAATCAGGACCAATAGTTCCCAGACTACCGTAGCTTACACAGGAAAATAATGTAAATGTACACGTAGTGAGTCAACACAGTACAGATGTATACGCTGACTGAAAGAAGTGTCGGTGTGTCAACAGGGCCAGTACTAAGATCACAGGCAAGTCGGGCAGCGACTTACACAAACAACTGTACACAAAGGACTGGTCTGCCTCAAACAAAGGACTGAAATAAGTAGTAGGTTAAAGAATCCAAGTATCAACGACGTTTTTATTTATTTATTTATTTATTTATTTATTTATTTATTTATCAAAATCTATTCTATTCTGTTCTATTATTCATTGTTGTAACAATAAGTTCCCTAGGGAAATTGCTTTGTTTCACATTAGAAGATGATATAATGGGTAATCGTTGATCAAACCGACCACTAAGCTTTGAATTGTGGGCGTCTGCTCTTTGTTTTGCGTTGTCGCAATTAAACATGATATAGTTGGCAATCGTTTATCAAACCAACTGCTATTAAGCTGTCCATTTTAAAGAAACGTTTCTTGTTCGTTGTGCAAACAGACAACTGTACCTACTTTGGCGGCGGTGGTATGATTAGAATCGATCTTGATGCTAGGGGGGCGTAAACAAATTACATTCATTCCGTTTCATTTTGTCCAGCCTCTTCTTCTGCGAGTGCATGCACCTGTGAGTGTATGCGTCTAAGCGGTTTGAGCAGGCGTTTTAGTTTGGAATCGCGCTTTATAAAATAAAATATACCATGATTATTATTATTATTATTATTATTATTATTATTATTATTATTATTATTATTATCATCGTCATCAGCATCAGTATCATCATCAGCAGCAGCAGCATTATCATCATTATTATCATCATCAGCAGCAGCAGCATTATCATTACTATTTTTATTGGATTTTCAATCAGAATGGTGCTCTGAAAGTAAGGGTGTCGTTGTTTTGCTTAATCTTATTTTTTTCGCATGGGGCAACACTGACTGTGAATTTGAAAAAGATCTGTCAAGCTGACGTGTGTAATCTTGGAGCCCTTTAAAAGGCCAGAGCTGTCAAACAAAGCCGTCTGGTGGTCGACACGGCATCTGTGAACGTTCACACCCTACTGCGCGCACCGTGCCCAAACGGGCACATCTCCATCACGTGATTTGTGTACATAGCACTATCGCACACAGCACGCACCCACAATATCAAAACCTAACTGTTGCCACCCACACACACACACACCCACGCACACACACATACACCTCTCTCTCTCTCTCTCTCTCTCTCTCTCTCTGAACACTGGGGCCAGTTGTGTAAACGGGTATACGGATCGGAACGAATACCTCTGTAACTGTATAATAACTTAGAGGTATAACTTCCTCATAAAACTGCCTCCTGAACACTACTCACTATTTGAAAATATATATCAAAACAATTTAAACGCTGTTTTTGCATTTCTTTGAGGCGCTTCGACAAGCGAATAAATGTTTAAAAAAATTATAATACAACGGGAACAAAATAAAATGCTCATTTGCCGAGAATATCATATTTTGATAGTCCTTACAACGATTTCTGATCATCAATAAGCTTACATGTAACACGAATTCCAAATATGTGCAACGAACTTTTCTTATTCGCAAGCTAACGGTATGCGTGCGAATAAGTAGTGCATTGAAGTACATTCTAGATTTTGCAGCTTGTTATACACTGAAAACTACGCAAGTGTATTGGAACATTCATTGTACAGCATATATTTTATCATTTAGTTTATTAGTCATTGTTTATAGGGTCCAGCGACGACTGCACAAAGCCGAATCAGGACCACAATTTGGTTCAAAGAGAACTCACCCCCAGTCTGTATAAAAGATTTGCTGAAACAACCCTAACGGTAACACTGAAGGTACTCCACCAGCCATCACTGTACAATAAAGGCATCCCATACAGGGGACGCTGAGGCCGTACTCTAATTTATCGAACCCCCGTTTACAAAAACAAAATAGAATGTACACATCATTATAAAATATTAACAAAACACATACATATAAAATGTCTAAATTACTAAATAATAACCATAGAAAACCCTAATGACCATTTGGCAATAAGCGTCCAGTATCCCCAAGCTGACCTTACAAACCCCATACACAGATGAGGAGTTTTTGGAGAGTTTCAAGAAAAAAGGTAGGTGACTGGTCTAGCGAAGAAGGTAGTAGATTGATTGAACAGAGTAGGAACGAGAAAGAACAAATAAGAATGACAGAAACAGTGGTAATTTAAAGCACTACATGTCCACAAAGTGGTGATACAATACAATTCATACAGTGTTACGATTGAGACGCGCACGATAGTTCCGAACGTTTTCTGTTCCAAAGCATGCAATAACAGAGTGTATTTACCTTTGATTTGATTCTGCGCTATTGCTAGAAAAAGCTTTGTATAGTGTTGATAATTTCTGTCGATCAATATTGTTTTAGTATCGTTGAGAATTTTCCAGAATTCCTTGTTTATTATGGATCGAAGTTCCCAGATATACCTGGCAATAGCATGTACACTTAGGAATGTTCTATGACGTAGTTCCGGAAACAAAGTTTTATTTTGATTGGGTGTTATTGCGTCATTCTGGAATGTTCGAGGTTTCACTGGATTTTAGAGAGTTTATAATATAGGTAATGCACTGTCTGCTTGTAAAAAAAAGTGATTTTCGGAAAGCGATCTTGTATGCAGTTGTTGGTGTTTGATGAATAAAGTTGGGAAACTGTATACGACCACTATTGCCTTGTCGTTGAGTGAACAGGCTTCGAATTCGAGTTACATATACCAAAATTCAGGCATAGGGGCTGAATCAACCATTGATAAATGGTGTAACATACAGAAACCCCCGCCACCCCACCGGTGGTATACTCTATTATTGTACATAGTTGTACAAAAAGATTTCATGAAAAAAACTGGACAGAAATAAAGTCCTGATCACACAAGTCAATAGATTTTGCTTGCTTTGCCTTACCTGAACAAAGATATTGTGGCCAAGGCACGCTATGATGCGGGAAACAGGATGGTCTGTACAACGGAACGGGTTTAGGGAGTTTGTTTTCTGCACAAAGACGTGACGTGCAGGTGAATCACAGCGTCTTACATTTCCGTCGAAAAGAAAGACAATCATTCTGTGATTCATTCCTCGTCGTCTAGAGAACGCTCGGTGCGCGGACCGTGCGCCGAAAACCATTCTGTCGGTAAGGCAATCTGCCCTGACGCCCCAAAAAGTCAAAGATCAGCCTTCCCAGCGCACAAGTTATTTCCCGTTGGTGTCTACTTTTCGTGCAATTACCTCCCTAACTTGCCATAGTTATTTCCCTTTGTTGGGATCTATTCTCGGAGCTTACGTAGCGCGGAGCAGCGGCATGGCCAGAAATTCCGGGTAGAAATTTATTGTAAATAGAGAGAAAACGTTGCAGATCTCGGAATTACTGCATTCTTTTCTTATAGCAGTCCACAGCTTGCTGACATCAGCCATCTTCGCAAGACTGAGGACTGATGGTGGTCTTCTTCTTCTCGTCCTATCCTGTCCCGTAACTCGGAGGTCGTATGGGTACCACAGATCATCGTTTAACCAGCATACTCCATCTTTCTCTGTCCTCAGCAACCCTGATGGCTTCGCTCAGTGTCAAACCAGTCCATTCTCGAATGTTGTCCTCCCACCTCTTTTTCGGTCTCCCTCTTCTTCTACCTCCTTGCACTGTGCCTTGCAGAATGGTCTTTGCAAGGCCTGATGATCTGGTGACGTGGCCATACCATCGAAGTTTGGTTTCTTCACCACTGTGAGCAGGTCATCGTGTTGTCCAATGGCTTGTGTGGTGGTCTGTCGGACTTCGTCGTTGGTGATGTGTTGGGTATAGGAAATGCCCAGAAGTCTTCTGTAGCACCTCATCTCCATGCCTTGTATTCCTCGTTGTAGATCTGCTGTGAGGGTCCATGCTTCGCAAGCATATACGAAGATGGAGATGGCAAGGGAGCGCAGCAGTCTTATCGTCCATTTATTATTATTATTATTATTATTATTATTATTATTATTATTATTATTATTATTATTATTATTATTATTATTATTATTACTAGTAGTAGTAGTAGTAGTAGTAGTAGTATTTCTTTTTGGTTTTTTTTACCTCTTCTTCCTCCTTTCCTTCTTTTCTTCTTTTTCTTCATTTCCTTCTTCTCTTTCTTGCTATGGCTAAAGTTTAACGGCAAGGGGCAGTAAAACATGTGATAAGGTTTGTGTTGGATCAGTCAGGTTCACAACAGTGCAGTCTCAGATATGAACAAAATGCACACACATATTTTTTTTTCAAGAATCTTCCTGAGAACCTGGGAAAACATTATGTGTAAAACCACCAAAATGCGATATTGCTTTTGTTTTGTTTTCAAGGCAAGTCAAGTCAAATAAACTTTAATCCAATTTTTACAAAAGGATTGTGTCTCAGCGAAGCGGCTAAACATTCACTCACACAATCAAACGGCATAAGACATGACTGACAATGCATAAAAAGAGGTATAATGTACAGCATTCAGTACGTGTTTAATAATATAATTTATTATACTCAAGCAAGCACATACATTCGGCTACCAACACACGCAATAGATACAGAACCCTGAAAACAATCATCACGTTTTGCTGGTTTGTTTGACTGTTTGTTTGACTGCTTGTTTGTTTGACTGCTTGTTTGTATGACTGTTTGTTTGACTGCTTGTTTGTTTGACTGCTTGTTTGTTTGACTGCTTGTTTGCTGGACTGCTTGTTTGTTTGACTGCTTGTGTGATTGCTGGTTTGTTTGATTGCTGGTTTGTTTGACTGCTTGTTACATGGCTGGTTTGTTTGACTGCTTGTTTATTTGACTGTTTGTTTGTTTGACTGTTTGTTTGACTGCTTGTTTGTTTAACTGTTTGTTTGACTGTATGTTTGTTTGACTGTATGTTTGACTGCTTGTTTGTTTGACTGCTTGTTTGTTTGACTGCTTGTTTGTTTGACTGCTTGTTTGATTGCTGGTTTGTTTGACTGCTTGTTTATTTGACTGTTTGTTTGTTAGACTGCTTGTTTGTTTGACTGCTAGTTTGTTTGACTGTTTGTTTGTTTGTTTGTTTGACTGCTTGTTTGATTGCTGGTTTGATTGCTCGTTTGTTTGACTGTTTGTTTGTTTGTTTGTTTGACTGTTTGTTTGACTGCTTGTTTGTTTGACTGCTTGTTTGTTTCTACCGAAAATACGTACCATGCTTAACCAGCAAGTGAACTTTAACCTTTTTGGTTCTACTGCACTTCTTAACCGTCCATCCCTCCTCCCCCTTCACTCTCCACCCCCATCTACTCCATTACAGCTCAGCAACACCCTAAGAAAAAAACAAACATTCCCAATTGCACAAGCACTATAATAGAGAATAACAAAATAGTATACTAGCAACGCTTACAAATACTTAGGTAAATGAGGCAATTTCAGTCTTCATCGTGTCAAGTGACGTCACATCATAGGAAAAAAGCAATATCTTGATTCATTTTTTTTTTTCAAACTGATTTTATTTTTTTTAAATATTGGAATTACTCAGAAACCACGCACAAAATAAATGTATAGCCTCAGCAGAGATTCTCCGATTTTTGCGTTTCGCGTTTAAGAAAATGGCAAGAACGTAAGCCAGAGGAATGGCGTATGTGTATTTGTCTTTGTTGATGGCGTCAGCGTTGTTTGGGTACCCGTGAACGCAATGTCACAACAACGTGGCTCTTTGCTTGCTTGTCTGTCATACCATAATGTATACACTCCACGAATGTATGTATGTCTGTGCGTTTACTCTATTCATTTATCTGTGCATGTGTGCTTGTGTGCTGATGTTTGTGTGCACGCGTATGTGCCTGAGGGAGATTTAGAGTTTGTGTGTGTGTGAGTGTGAGCGCGCATGTGAAGGAGGGGTGAGGAGAGAGTGTTGCTGTCACTCACTGCCAGCTGTTGGGAGGCATACTGCAGCGCCATCTCTGCCCTCGCTTACAGTTGTTTCCCTTGATTCACGAATGCTGTCTGGCAGTGGCCTCTCTTCCTTCAGGCGTTGTCTCCCTTGCCCAGTAATAGTCGCTATTGCTGTGACACATTTCCTGTTCAGATTCTTTGGACATTACCTCATCTGCAACGGCAAGCCGGGGAAGGCGCTTTCACGTAGATTTCACAGAACATTGAACTGAAGTCAGGGCTCCGTTCACTTGAGAGGTAGTCAGCTTGGAGGAGAGGTTGTTAGTGCCTAAGGTATTTAACGCCCATATTTAGTTTCGTTCAAACCCTTAACAAAGAAGGAACTAAAACAGCGATCGCTAACTCACACACATCAGCTAGGGGTACCACTAAGCTTTCTCCCGACCTTTGCTCTTATGTCCGTAGCGTTAGCCGTCGAGTTATTTACCAAACCTTGCACAATGTGAGGGCGGCGAGGATGCAAGTCCCAGGTCTAAGGATCGCTGTCTCAGGCTTTGCTGTTAAAGGCCCCCCAATGCCAAGGCTTGGTTTACTTTTGGAGAAAACGGGTGTACATTAAAATGCTCAAAAGGCACGGTGCAAGGAGGCAAAAGAAGAGGGAGACAGAAAAAAAGAGGTGGGAGGACAACATTCGAGAATGGACTGGTTTGACACTGAACGAAGTTATGAGGGTTGCTGAGAACAGAGAGAGATGGAGTACGCTGGTTAAACGATCATCCGTGGTGCCCCAACGACCTTTGAGTTACGGGATAGGATAGGATAGGATAGGATAGGATAGGATAGGATAAATCTGTTTTCGTTGCTCAAACCAACCGCTATAGTTTGATTTTTCCATTTGTGTATAACGCTGAACCAATACCATAGCCATGTGCCCCTTAACCCAATGTCTGAATGATCCACGCGGCTTAAAGAGCTCGTCTTTGGTGTCTGTGATAGGGTAGGGTCAATTGTATCAACCTAAAAGCCTTATCACGCTACTTTGTTGTGGGTTCTCCCTCTTACCGGCTTCGGTAGATTGTAATTTTAGCGCCAGAATTCACACTTTTCTGCTATCCTATGCACCAACGGGAATCCCCTCAATGAAACATACTTCCGGTTTCTTTCTCCGCGTGTTTTAGTGAGTTATTTCCAAATATTCAAGAATAATAACATGTGTCACTGGCCACCAGTATCGTACCCTCACATATTTTTTTTTTGTTTTTTGGCTGCAGTTTATTATCCCTTTCTATCGCCAGTGGCGCGCCTAAACCCTACCTACCTAACATTATTTGTGAATTTTTGAAAAATTTTCGGAAAAACATAACGCCCAGATGCTGGCTCGAACCCACACCTGTTAGGCGCCATTGGTTTCTGGCTTGTGGACAAGGCAAGTTAGTCCCGCCTTAGCCCACTTGGACACAACGCTCGCCTAACATAGTAAACTACTTCGTGTTTTGTGAAGGTTGCGACGGCGAAGCTATGGAAAACTACAAGAGTCTTCAGGTCCTGTTTCACTTTCTGTCGATGATCGACGCACCTCCGAAGTCGCCACAAATACAGGCCTCTACGATTGTTTTTTGCATCCTTTCACTGAGCATGTACTTCCTCCACCGTTTTTATACTTATCCCACTCGTTTTCTGGCTCTAACATTCGTCGTTTTCGGCAATTTGCCATATTTAAAAGTAACGCATTAAGCTTTGATAAAAGCAAAACAAGCCAGACCAGAACTTGGTTTCATTCTAACCTCGTTTTAATTTATTATGGCGATACCCACGAGTTTTTATGAGAGGTGCCGGAAAGTTGTGAATAGAGGCTAGCGGTTGCTCGTAATAGGCTGAAAAACTATGAAATTTATTGATGTAAGAAATAACTACCTTCGAAGCCATGAGGGTTGCTGAGGACAGAGAAAGATGGAGTACGCTGGTTAAACCGTCATCTGTGGTGCCCCAACGACTTTCGAGTTACGGGATAAGATAGGATAGGATAGGAGACTTTCGAAAAGTAATTTGTTGTTGTGCGCTTACTTCGTCCCTGTGAATGTTTAAAGATTGTGTGGAGCGGTCGTGGTCGAAGTGGTTTTCTTTAAGGTATGTTACACCTTGATCTCTGGGCTTCGCACCTTAAACAACCGGTTGCCACATTTGACGACACCTCTTCCTGGTAACACGAGTCTTGCCTATTACATTGTAGAGAGAACGCGCATGAAAATAAAGAATGGAATGTTATCGATTTGTGCTCTATTACCCGGCAGGTGGTTTACACTCGTGACTTGTTGACGGCTTTAACTCTACATTAAGGCATCGGATCACTTTCGGACGAGAGTTTAATCTGTGCACGCACGCAACCCATCGCACCGACATTAAAGAGCCTGACGCTCATATCCTTGACGGGTGATTGTTAGTTACATCAATACACCGACCAAGTATTAAGTAATTATTTATTATCATCATTTCCATGAAAAGGACATTAAAACAACTGAACTGAAATGAACTGGAGCACCTTTCCCGGGTCGCCAAGGATTGTGTTCAGATGTCGGGGGGCATCGTTTCTCCCCCCTCCCTCCCCTCACACCCATCCTTCCCTCCATTAATTATAAAGAAACTGTTGTAAAACTACGGAACTGACAGACAATAAAGTGATGATGATTATGTTGGAGGCATGGTTAAAATCTGTGCGATCTAAGAATAGCCAGCAGTGGCTAAATCGGGCCTGTGATGGGTCTGCCTTAGGTTCACCTGTACCCAGGGTAGAAACGTACCCAGCATTCCCCATTACATCACATCCTGTGCGCGTAGGACCATGGGAGTAAACACAATTAAGCCACCGCCCCCACTCGCCTCCTGAAGAATTAGCGCAAGGGCCAAAATGATAATCCGTGTTGCAGCATCCCTCGCAGTTGTCTTTCCTTGACACCTTAGGGATGCATACTGGGTCAGGAAGTGTTAAGCCCTTTCTCCCAAGAAATCACAAAAGAACATCCTAAAGATTTGTTTTCTTTCTTGTCTTCCTTGTAATGCCTCTCTTAAAATTGGAACAAATGTTTTTTTTTAATTACAAGTCAACTTTCTCTCGTTCTTGGAGAGACAAAAAAATAATCTTAGTTTATTATTTTCTTCACTCATTCATTCAAGAAGTCATAAATCATCCACAGAAACGCAAAGCTAGATGCCTCTGGCAAAACCTGCGTGCTTGATCTGGAAAAACATACGTGCTTTATCTGGAAAAACCTGGGTGCTTATATTCAGTTCATTTTTGTTCTTTTATTTCAAAATATACTAATTTCTTGAAATGTTTTTAGGCAGACACTCATATTCCAACAAGCACACACACTCACTACATTATACATTATATGGATCTGGAAAAAAACGCGAGTGCTTGATGTGGTATGAACTGGAGTACTTGATGTGGTATAAACTAGAGTGCTTGATGTGGTATGAACTGGAGTGCTTGATGTGGCATGAACTGTAGTTCTGAATGTGGTATGAACTAGAGTTTTTGACGTAGTTTATAGTGCTTAATGTGGCATACACTGGAGGTCTTGATGTGGTATACACTGGAGTTATTGATGTGGTATACAATGCAGTGCTTGATGTGGCATACACTGGAGTTCTTGATGTGATATACAAACTGGAGTGCTTTATGGGGTTTACACTGGAGTGCTTGATGTGGTTTAAACTGGAGTTCTTGATGTGGTAGGAACAGGAATTCCTGATGTGGTATGAACTTGAGTGCTCGGTGGGATTTACACTGGCGTGCTTGATGTGGTATGAACTGGAGCTCTTGATGTGGTATAAACTGGAGTTCTTGGTGTGGTATGAACGGGAGTGCTTGATGTGGCATGAACTGGAGTTCTTGATGTGGTATGAACTGGAGTTCTTGGTGTGGTATGAACTGGAGTGCTTGATGTGGCAACACGTGAGGGGTTAATGTGGCAAGCAGTCATTGGCCGTGACGCGGCAGACAGGCGCAATGTGTGGGTAATAGGTTCATTGGCTCCTTAAACTTTAATTGTCGGCGGAGGTGGCTGATGAAAGACCACACACGTCTCCCACCTGACGCTGCCACAATGAACGAGGGAAAGATAAGGAGGAAGTGAGGGAGAGGGAGAGAGATAGAGAGAGATAGAGGGAGAGAGAGAGAGAGAGAGAGATAGAGAGAGAGAGAGAGAGAGAGAGAGAGAGAGAGAGAGAGAGAGAGAGAGAGAAGAGAGAGAGACATGGACATTTTATTGACAACAAGGATTCGCATTTTGGGCAGGAGCCTATTGACATATTGTTAAATCGTTTCTCGTATCATTCATACTGACGTTCTGCGAAATTCAACCATACATGCCAAAGACAAAACAAATAGCTATAATAACACGACAAAACACAATACTATAAGAACTAGTATTCAGCATCCAAAAAGATATATCAATATTGGTGTTGCAATTACACAATGTATAACCAACAACCCAGTGTGTTTAAATAATCAAGTTATACAATTACGCATACATTTAAGAGGCATCAACTGTAGATCAAATAATCAAGTAGCTCATTGAGGAAACAGTTAACAAAAATCATTGGTAACGTCATATTAAAGTAATGTACGTTTGAATGAAGGAAGAGTGGTGCACGAACTAATGTTGAAAGGAAGAGAGTTCCTGATTAGAGATCCGGAGAAGGCAAAACTATTCTTAAACAGGTCAATTTTTGTACGAGGCAGGATGTATTTGTTGGACCCGTAACGTTCTGTCGCAGCGGTTCATAGATTGCCTACATAAGGTGATGCTAGGCCGTGGTCCGATGGTATGGCCACGTCACCAGATCATCAGGCCTTGCAAAGACTATTCTGCAAGGCACAGTGCAAGGAGGTAGAAGAAGAGGGAGACCGAAAAAGAGGTGGGAGGACAACATTCGAGAATGGACTGGTTTGACACTGAGCGAAGCCATCAGGGCTGCTGAGGACAGAGAAAGATGGAGTATGCTGGTTAAACGATCATCTGTGGTGCCCCTACGACCTTCGGGTTACGGGACAGGATAGGATAGGATAGGCCATGTTGCGCGTTAAGCGAGAGTGTCACAAGGTTGAATGCATAAGGACAATAAGTTTGCTACTTTAAATTTGTCCAATAATGAAAGACCGGAAAGGGCCATCCTCTTAATCTTCCCTGCTCTACGGTGCAAAGTGTTTAGTTTATTGATATGCACTTCTCTTACGTCACAACATACTGATGACGTATAATTGATAGGAGAAAGGCATGCAGTTGGACGTGAAACAATTCTTCTCTCATCGGGACCGACACAACAATGTAGTTTATCTTAGAGGTACGTATTTTGGGAGACAAGTTTGCAAACATAATCTACATGTTCGTGCCATCTAAATGTGTGAACAATAATAACTCCAAGAAAGCGACGAGGTTTTACTTGTTCAACAATATCGGTCCCAAGAGCGAGGTCAAGGCAGAGCTGGCGTTATATGATGTTTCTGTCTGAAGGTTATGACCAAGTGCTCTTTGTCTTTTTTAGATGTAGAAACATTTTGTTATTCTTGCACCATAGTGCAGCATTATTAACTGCATTCTGAAGATATGGTAAAAAAACACGGAAACTCCGATAATAGGGCCACGTCACCAGATCATCAGGTCTTGCAAAGACCATCCTGCCAGGCACAGTGCAATGAGGTAGAAGAAGGAGACCGAAAAAGAGGTGGGATGACAACATTCGAGAATGGACTGGTTTGACACTGAGCGAAACAATCAGGGTTGCTGAGGACAGGGAAAGATGGAGTATGCTGGTTAAACGATCATTTGTGGTGCCCCTACGACCTCTGAGTTACGGGATAGGATAGGATAGGATAGGATAGGATAGGAAGATCTGGGTGAATTTTGTTTAGGTCATGACAAGAAGTGTAGTTAGAGCTGTCATCAGCAAAGAGATCACAGGATACAGAACGTGCACATTTGTAAAGGGCCATGTCAATACATTACATTACATGGTTACTGTTTTAGGTCCAGCGTTTATAAACAAGCAAAATAGTAACTGACCCAGGACAGATCTTTGGGGTACACCGGTTGTAAAATTATTATATATAAGCAAGAGTAAGAGAGGAGTGGAGGGAAGAGAGAGAGAGAGATAACGGGCCAAATAGACAAAGAACAGGTAGCAATACTCTCTCAATGTGCCATTCTGTTTCAAGCTGAGGAGTCTTCATTACATGAACAACGGCGGTAATTCTGAATATACAATACACCACAATAGAACACATCACAACAAAACACAGTGCAACACAATAGAACACAATGGAACACAATACAGTAAAATACAAGTTTAACGGTAGAATTTGCCTTCAAGGATCAGGAATCAGGAAATTAATAATTTAAGTATTTGCTGAGTGGGAACCAGGCCAGAAACGTCTAAAAGCAGCCGTGGTTGTTTGGGATCGCTTTCCAACCGCCAGCAGGTGGAGGAAAAACAGTCACGTACAATGGTAATCCGGCTCTACCCCATGGAATTCCTGCGCCTCTTCCAATAATTTAGGTCAATACCGCAGCTTCGGCGGTGTCAGAAGACGGGGTGCAGTGGCCGTCATTTCCAAAATGAGTTCATTGTAATTGCTCCGTGTGAGACAATTAAAGACGTATTGTGTTGTGTTGGGTCGGGTCGTGTTGTTTTATATTGTATTGCAATGTATTGTATTGTGTTGTGTTGTATTATGTTGGGTCGTGTTGTGTTGTATTGTATTGCGATGTATTGTGTTGTATTGTTTTCCGTTGTGTTGTGTTTGTATTGTATTATGTTGTTGTGTACTGTGTTCTGTTGTGTTGTGCTGTATTGGTGACAGCAAGGCACAACTTTCCCGTTGTGAAATCAACGTAAGGAAAATCAAGAAGGAGAAAGAGAAGAAGAAGATTTTTTTCCCCCAGAATATGAAGAAGGAGGAGGAGGGAGAGGATGAAAAGAAGAAGGAGGAGAGTTTCTAGTGTTAACAATAACTACAGTTGTTTTTTTTAAAGACGTTGAATGATATGATCCCGCAAGGGGCGAACGTATGTGACATAGGCACGAGACCATTGAGGTCACCGAGGGTTTTCTCCGGGCACTCCGGTTTCCTCCCTCCCTTCAGTAAGGGTACAGGATGCAGTCAATATACAAATTTCAAAAATAAAAATTCGATTTTCTTTCCGTCTTCTAATAGCGATCTCCCTGCCTTTACACCACTTGCTTGAGTGATGGATGTGTATTTGGTATATGTGAGGGTGGATGAGCTAAGTGAGCGTGTATGTTGGCATAGATCGCCGCGCTTCGAGACTGATTGATTTGGGGAAAGGCGCCTATATAGCACCCTGTATTATTATTATTATTATTATTATTATTATTATTATTATTATTATTATTATTATTATTATTATTATTATTATATGTTCTCACTTGGTTCTGCCCGAATGCATTGTTCCGTAGAGCGTTCGCAGGCAGGCCGATTGTCCAGGTTCGAGTGCCGGGGTAAGTAAAAGATAAAAGTGGCCAGTTATCGCGGTCCATCTCAGCATGATTGCTCTGGTGGTTTAGTGTTGTAATTAGATCCCTAACCCCTCATTTCTGGGATAACTTATCCCCGTTTGCCATGTATCGCCTATGGTTGGTGTAGACGTTAAAATTCAATGTTCATTCCAATAAAGATCAAGATACAACAAGCTCAAGGACATAACGTGTCATAGAAACAAACAAAAAAAATATAATTCCGTTCATCCAACTCTAAAAAAAAATGCACAGACAGACACCCAGAGAATTACAGACCAAACGATTCCCCGTAAACCCTCCGTTTTGATTTAAGTGTTAGCTTTTAAGGCTTGTCGTTTAATTTGCAGGATTTTATCTATTCAGTGGCGTCACAAATGGGTGTGCATAATCCCATAAACATTTGTTCAATTGAATTGAATTGAACTGAATTAACTACCTTTACGGAGGTATAACGAAGGCCGTCGAATGTTCCAGTCTCTCTAAAGAATGGAGGCGTTGAAAGTAAAGTGTGTCCTCCATTCCGCTGCGTGCTTAGATCACAGACATTCCAGGACAGCGAGAGGTCGGGAGACAGCGAGAGTCAACATCCTAAAAATAAAAACAAAGAAACCCTTCTAATTGTTTTGGCAGGCGCTTATGTTATGAAGACTGCCGCCACCTCAAGAGGGAGGTCCGAGCTTTTTTCGGCAGGAATTTCGTAATTCACGTCCCCTACGTCAGCGATTCCAAGCGCAATAACTCTGGCACTGTAATTCCAAACGGCAATAACGATATTGCCTCTTAAAACCACTTTGGTGGATGAAACAGGTTTCAAATTAGATCGACGAACAAACGTAACGTTACTGCAACCCATGGCTCCGGTTTTCTTGTTGAATGTTGGGACTAGTGGATTATATGGACTGCTGTTACTATGATTAGGTGGTTGTTGTGTTGTTGGTGGTAGTGGTGGTTTGATCCGTGTGTTTGTGTGTGTGTGTGTGTGTGTGGGTGTGTGTGTGTGTGTTACTTAGACTAGAAATGTTTTTATAAAGATTTCTATTGGCCCAGATTTATTAGAATCTCTTTATTTATACTATTTGTTTTCATTACTTTAAGCACTTGTCGCCTGTGCAGGAGGTGCTAATTTGTGCAATGACAGCTGTTATGTTTAAGCCTAGGTCTGACGACGAACGTTTGATTGCAATCATAGAAAAAAATCATGACTTGAGTCACTGATTTCGTGAGACTATCACCGAGTCATCTCAGTCAAATCAGTTCGCAGCCTGATTTGCGATGATTTTCCACATTTAGAACATGCCCTGATTTCGACGAATTAATTGGGAGTCATTCAGCATAGGAACCAATGAAATGCACTATTTTGATCACGTGATCTTGCGAAAATAGCTACCAGATCCAAGATCGGCTTGCTAGGAACGTTGATTGAGAAAAATATCTGTTGAATTAATACAGATGAGACTGTCACAAGAATGGTCTTGGGATATCGTTTTTTTTTCTTTATTTTTTTAAATATAGCAAATGAAATGCTACTGTTAATGCAACAACTTTTCGTCGCTGCTTTTCACACATTTTCACTTTGGGTGCAGCAAAGGAAACAACACTTGTGCTTTTGTTTATGTGCAGTGACTGTGCGCATGTTTACCAAAATCACACGTTTTAGTGTGACTACTGACGACTCGCAGCGTCAATCCTCCCATTCAAATTATGACTCGCAAGCATTCACTGTCATTGTGATTGCAATCAAAACGTTCGTCGTCAGGCCTAGGTTTAAGTTTGTAAAATATAAGTTCTCCCTTCTTTGCTTGTGTAGTTTTCTCTGTGATTAGAATTGATTAGTATGATCTTATATACATTTAAAAATACAACATGAATGTTCTTTTCCTTTAATGTAATTAACTTTTTAACTTTGTACATTAGTCTAATCGAGAAGGAAAATTATATTTAGATGTCCAGTAAGAAAGTGAAGTGCCAACTGTGTAGGACACAGGTGTTATGTTTTCTTTTTATTGATTAATGACTTCCTTTAACTCCCTGCAAAACATGTCTTCATTTCTCCTATCCTATCCTGTCCCGTAACCCAGAGGTCGTAGGGGCACCACAGATGATCGTCTAACCAGCATACTCCATCTTTCTCTGTCCTCAGCAGCCCTGATTACATTACATTACATTATTATTGCTTTAGGTCCAGCGGACTCTTCCGAGCCAAATCAGGACCGGACAACCCCTGATCCGCATAAAAGATCTGCTGAAACAACCCTAGTGGTAAAACCGAAAGCTCCCCCCAGCCAGTCACTTTACAATAAAGACATCCCACGCAGGGGACGGCTGAGGCTTCACCCCAACTTATCGAACCCCCGTTTACAAAAACAAAATAGAATACAAACATCATTATAAATTATCAACAAAACACATACATATAAAATGCCTACATTGCTAAATAATAACATCATAGGAAGCCCTAGTGACCACCTGGCAGAAAGCGTCCAATATTCCCAAGCTGATCCAACAGACCTCATACACAAATAAGGAGTCTTGTCCCGGAAGAGTTTTCAAGAAAAAAGGTAGGAGACTGGTCTAGCGAAGAAGAAGATAGTATAGCAGATTAGACATTTTTCCTCCATTTCCTCTTTTAAATCACAGTTAAAAACATACCTTTTTAAGGAATATTTCAATTAATCATTTACAAGGGAGTGTAAGCAGGTGTGCGTGCTTGTGTTTTTCATAGTTCAACTGCATTTTGTACATATGTATATTATGTATCTTTTGTCCAGTTTTGTCTGTCTTGTCTTCCCATTCCCCCAACCCCTTGCGCGCCTTGATCCTTAGGCTAAGGCGCCTTACAAATGACGAACATTATTAGTATTATTATTATAGCAGATTGATAGAACAGAGCAGGAATGAGAAAGAGCAAATGAGAAAGACAGCGACAGTGGGAATTTAAAGCATTAAATTTCCAGAAAGTGGGGATACTATTTATACTGAAACCCCCGGCACCCCCAACGGGGGAAGCAGCCCTGATGGCTTCGCTCAGTGTCAAACCAGTCCATTCTCGAATGTTGTCATCCCACCTCTTTTTCGGTCTCCCTCTTCTTCTACCTCCTTGCACTGTGCCTTGCAGAATGGTCTTTGCAAGGCCTGATGATCTGGTGACGTGGCCATACCATCGGAGTTTCCGTTTCTTCACGACTGTGAGCAGGTCATCGTGTTGTCCAATGGCTTGTGTGATGGTCTGTCGGACTTCGTCGTTAGTGATGTGTTGGGTATAGGAAATGCCCAGAAGTCTCAGAGTGAGATAATAAAGTTTTCTTGTATCTTCTATCTTGAAACCAGTATCGTTGGATTTTTTTACAAACGTGTGTGTGGGTGGGGTGTGTGTGTGTTTGTGAGTGTGTTTGCGTGTGTGTTGGTATGTGTGTGTTTGTGTGTGTGTGTGCGTGTTTGGTTGTTTGGTTATTTGTTTGGTTGTTTTTGTTACTACAACATGTGTGAACACGGTTTCCAGGAGAGTGATGGTATTTTGTTTTCTCAGGTTTGTTTACACTTTCATTCAAACTGCTCCGTCAGCTGCGGCGATGGCCAACAGATTTTCATGACAGGCATGTTGACATTTCAAAGTGTGCCGTCAGTTGCTCCGATCACTTTCACTATAAAGTAATTGGTCTTAATTTAAGGCGCTGCTAGACCTAATTTCCCTCAGTGTATTTCCTTAGCTCTAGGTTCCTCCAGCTTTATGTCCTTACCACAATCCTATGTTCCTATGATTAGGAATTGGTTTTGCAAAGGTCTGTTTCCCCCGTTCTGTGTTTCCACAGCTCAATGTTTTTGATACCTTTATGTTCCCACAGTTATATATTACCAAATTTCTATGTCCCCCACCACAGCTCTTATCTTCCTATAATAATATGTCATCACCACAGCTCTTATCTTCCAATAATGATATGTCACCACCACAGCTCTTATCTTCCTATAATAATATGTCACCACCACAGCTCTTATCTTCCTATAATGATATGTCATCACCACAGCTCTTATCATCCTATAATGATATGTCAC